>AWOL01S0027286.1:25007-38380 GCA_000715115.1 Nicotiana otophora | reverse complement strand
GGGGGGGGGGGGATAATAAACTCAATTAAAACCAGATTTAAGCGGTAGTACAAGAAGGAAGGTGAATGAGGGGTCAGGTGTCAGATGCAAGAATTTTGGACAATAGAGATTGTATACTTTGTCTTCAAATGAGAAATAAGTAGGACAATTGTCTCCCTCTTGGGCCACACTATAAATTGCCAAAGAAAGACTTAGTAATGATTTAATTTTCATGTTTAGTAGGACAAAGGTGGCCCTTTCCATTGATCCCAACTTCTCTTACCTGCCCCAAAATATCATAACTCAATTAGCCCCACATTGTCCTTTGGAATAAACCTTTTCTCACTCTTATCAAATTTTTGACCAAGAATTTGAGATCATTTAGGATCTAATTGAGATCATTAAAGTTGACTTCCGAGCTGATTTTAAGCTGGCTTCGATCACAACTTTCTAGAGAGAGAAAAAATTAGGCGGGGTGGTTTTTTCTCATTTCTTTATGTATGACATCCAATTTTTTTTATATATATATATATATATATATATATACATATGTATGTATGTATGTATATATGATAGATATTAGATATCCAAGCGGTAAAGATATTATATACGGTCAAAATCGGGTTTGCCTTTCGTATGACTGATCGAGATTAGAACATGATAGGGCAAAGCTCAAACTCATGTTATATCGAACCATTATGCGAAGTTAGATTGCCGAGCTCGTGATCCAGAGATCGATTAAGATCGAGACCGGCCAAGATCGAGTACGAGCAAGATAGAGATAGAATGAGACCAAGGAAAGCTTACCGAACCAAATAACGAAAAGCCGAAATATCCGCAATCGGACGAGGCACTACAAGAGAACAACCTTATTGTGGCGACCAAAGTCGCTACAAAATCTCTGAAAGCCGCTGCTACATGTTATCAGTGGCGATATTTGTGTTGCTACAAGCAAAACAGAAACTGAAAGGTATTTGTGGCGACACCAAAGGTCGCCTCTAAAAGCGTATATTTTGCGGCGACATAGTTGCCACAAAAGGTGAAAAAGCTCGCTACAAAAATGGTTCCACAAGAATAAAGATTTAGCTGGGTCGCCACTGCTATTCATCTTTAGCGGCGACTACTATCGCTGCTAAAATATTTTTGTAGTGGCAAGTTAATGTCGCCACTATAAATGACTGTTAGTAGCGACTCGTGTCGCTACAATATAATAAACCATGAAAGACACAATAACATTCTATAGCGACTAAAGTTGCTGCAAAAGAAATAAACCAATAGTGGCAAATTTAACATTGCAACAATTACTAATATTTTGTGACAAAATATTGTCGCCACTAAAACTTATCTTCTCAAAAACTATATAATGACCAAAATAATATATATTTCCGGTAGGAACCGGATGCTCTAAATTTAATGATTGTATATTCACATCAATTGACTACCAATATTAAAAGCAATCAATAATATTTAAAAAACACCAAAAGAATTTCTCAAACTGAATATTATAAATATTTTCATTACTAAAAAAGTCAATTACATAATACTACATGACATTTCATTGTGCATTGTAATTGTACGCATATACATATCCCAAAAAAGACAAAATATTAAGTGCCTTGTAATTGCTCCTTGGTCGATACCATCCTTGAACGATACCATTGTTTAAGTGCCTTGTCCCTGCTAAAATAACAATATATATATATATATATATATATATATACAAGGTGGGTTGCTCTGATGGTAAGCACCCTCCACTTCCAACCAAGAGGTTGTGAGTTCGAGTCACCCCAAGAGCAAGGTGGGGAGTTCTTGGAGGGAAGGATGCCGAGGGTCATTTGGAAACAGCCTCTCTACCCCAGGGTAGGGGTAAGGTCTGCGTACACACTACCCTCCCCAGACCCCACTAGTGGAATTATACTGGGTTGTTGTTGTTGTTGTATATATATATATATATATAAGGAACATATATAATGAGATTTTTTATATAAAAAAAATGCATAGAAAAACTTGAAGGATAACAAAAGGGGTCTAAGAGTTATATATTACTATAGGTCAATTTAATATGATGTTATAAAAAGCCTATACATTGCCAGTGCACAGGACTTAAGTTCAAAACTAGGAAGTCAGATATACTAACCTGAAAAATAGTGTGCAATAACTTGTTATAATCAATGTAGTGTAAGAGTTCTTTACAGTTCAATTTATATAACTTATAGGGTTAAACCAAATACTCTGCCTGAAAAAATTGGGTATAAATCGCTGAAGGGTATATATATGGATTAACTAGTGCACCTTCAACAATACTCACTGTCAGTAAGCTCAATTTATTCCAGTTATCATGCAATCTAAGCATCTTATATTGTTTTTGCAGAAGAGAGGGAGTTGCCGATGAAATAAGAAGCATAACTCAAACAAATAAGAGGCAGAAGCAATATACCCAATAAGGAACTTCTGTTTCTCAGTGAATGTTGTACTTCACTTAAGAAAAAACAGAGGGCTATGCTCTGTCTTTGTGTGAGTTAGTGTTTGTTTGTGTTTGTGTGAGGTGTGCTCCATGAATAAATGCTACTATAATAGTTTTATGTATTATCATTTACCTACTAATGAGAAAAGGTTATGATAGTGATATTGTCTAACTGTCAAAAACAAAATGAAAAATTAATAGGTAATTTAATTTGGTAGATCTCATCCACATGATCATGAAATGAGTAAATTAATGGTGAAGTACAGAAAAGAAAGATTCGGCTGCATTAGTCAATAATCATATTCAATGCATTTAACCATCTGGAGGAACTTTCCTACAATAACTATTCAACAGATACATTTTCCTTCTTCAGGTTAAAATAATAAGCAACAAATCTAACCACATGAATGCTAAGTTCTACTGGGAACGAACATCGCAAGAGCAGAATGGAGTTTGAGCTCAAATTTGACCACACCTAGTTTCCCTGAAAAGAATTAGAACTTTAATTTCGTGGGAGCAGCTCGGGGTGCTATCGTTACAACTGGTAAACAGAGGACCAGCAAGAGAACATATGGAAACTGGTGTTAATTGTCCATAACAAATGGAGAGGAGCATGGTCGATAGTCAGAAATATCATAAAGCAGTGGGGAGCAGAAACTTGGAAAGCTAGGGAGAAGGGAGCATGTCACTAAAGAAGGGGTCCTTTGCACATCTATACAGAGAGGGAAAACACTTCACCAGAGTGAATATTTAGTCCGAGTCACTGAAACAGCAGCCCACACAACTAAGGTTTGCAAAGAAACAGCAGCACCAGCCCCACACAACTAAGATTTGCAAAAATTTAGATTTCACATAAACAAAAAGTAACCCAATAGTCTATTATCATCTAAGCCCCTGAAGCCCACACAACTAAGGTTTGCAAAAGTTCAAATTTTATATAAACAAAAAAAAGCCCAATAGTCTATTATTAAGAGGATGAAAGTTAAAGAAGGAAAAGTTGATAAGAAGATAGGGAGCAAGTGACAGAAGAATTGTCCAGAAGGAAGGAAGAAGAAATGGTGAGAAGGAAGAAGTACATGTTGTAGAATTCTGGTCATCAAACTAGCAAATTGTTCATGCATCCTCTTGTCCACTTCTAGATGGATCCTCTTGTCTACTTCTGTATTTGCGTGTTCACGCTCCTCTTCCAACCTCCTTTGCAACTCAAGTTCTATATTTCTTTGCAACTGAGCAGCCATTTGTTCACGTTCTTCTTGCAACTTCCTATCCATCTCGGCTTGCATCTCTTGACGCATAATTTCCATAGCGGAAGACACGCTGGACTCTATGTTTGCCTGCTGCATGTTACTCTTTTTAGGAGGCTTCTTTCCTTATCCCTTTCCGCGAACATAGCCTGTTCTCTCACCAAGAACGGTGGATAAAATCTCATCTCTAGTCATTGGATGCTCGATCTCTTCAGATTGTTGTTGAGCGACAACTTCTTGGAGTTTACCCTACATTTATGCTTAATCATTTACATCAAAACATAATAAAATACATTGAATACAACTTACAGAAACAGAAAGATAATAAGTGTATGATTTTAGATAATTACATGAATTTGTTGGGACTGTGAATCCACCCATACCAGTTCTTCTCTATCATCCTTGCGTGTATGTTGGATCTCCCAAACTTTATTTGGTGTGTCTATTTCTCCAGTAATAGGATTTCTCTGCAATATAATTTCGGAGAAAAACTATATAAGCAAATATATAAATATGTAAATAACAAAGAAGCATATGTGATAGTAGGGGACTAAATATATTTTTACCATAGATTCCTCTACTTCTGCAAAAGACCTTGTACCACAAGTATGCTTAGTTATTTGCTTTTATCTATTTCTTTTGTTCCTCTCACTTACAACCTGTAAGTAAACAGATTAATAAATCACCTTTCAAAGATGTGAATGGTGCCCTTTGGTTGGCAGAATCTTCAGGTATTAAGTTAGTACCTTAAAATCCTGACTTCCAAAATATTGTATTAGGTATTTCCAGTCCTCAAGCTCAACATCTTCAGGTCGATGAGACAATCTTTCTTCATTAGTATTGTACTTAGAATATAGCCTGCTGAGTCGAGCTTTCCATGCTCTAAAAAGCCTTTGCATAGTGCTAATTGGAAAAGGATACTTTTTCTTCTTCCAATTGTAAGCATTGCTATGAACATCACGCTTTCTCTTTTGTCCTTTACCAAAAGTCACATTACCCAAAGCTTGTAATTGCACAAGTGCTTCATCACCTGCTAAAGGGTTAGGTGCAACTCCCATTTCAACTTTTCCATCAAATAACATCCTACTTCTCTGCCATGGATGGTCCATGGGAAGGAAGCGATGACCCATATAACACAAATTACTACGCAAGGAAGTCAATTGTGTATCTTTATGGCAACAAGGGCATGCAAGATTGCCTTTGGTTGACCATCCTGAAAGATTCCCATATGCAGAAAAGTCATTGATCGTCCACATGATAGCCACACGCATCAGAAAATTAAATTTTGAGTGCGCATCATAAGTCTCCACCCCGTCCCATAATTCTTTCAACTCTTCAACCATTGATTGTAAATATATATCGATATCATTGCCTGGACACTTGGGGCCTGTAATAAGAAGTGTCATCATGAAATATGAATTTTTCATGCAATCCCATGGTGGCAAGTTATATGTAGCTAGTACGACTGGCCAAATACTATGATTAGAACTCATGTTCCCATAAGGTTGGAACCCGTCACTCGCCAAACCTAATCGAATATTTCTTAACTCAGCTGAAAAGGTGGGATATTGTGCATCAAAGTATTTTCATACTACTGAGTCAGACGGATGTCGCAACACACCATCATCAATATTTTTCTCCTTGTGCCACCTCATCTTTTTAGTTGTTTCTCTTGCCATGTACAATCTTTGAAGCCTTGGTTTGATTGGAAAATGCCACAAGATTTTATGAGCTACTTTCTTGCCTTTATGTTCTTCAGACTTTCATCTAGACTTATCACACTTAGGACATGCTTGGACATCGGCATAAGCACGCCAATATAAAATACAATCATTCCGACATGCATCTATTTTGGTGTACCCCAAGCCGAGGTCACAAAGAACTTTCTTTGCTTCATAAAAAGAATTTGGCACAAATGACCCCTCGGGAGGAATTTCTTTAAAGAAGCTCAATAATGGATCCATTGATTTATTGCTCCAATGGTTAAGATACTTTAAGTGAAGTAGTTTAACAACAAAAGACAACTTCGAGACTTTTTTACAACCATGATAAAGTTCTGTCTCAGCATCTTCTAACAATTTGTAGAACTTTGTTGCATATACATTTGGCTCTTCATTGTCCACTGAATTATTACTATTAGTATCCTCCATATTCGTATATTCACAAGCATCGTGAATCATTTCAGTAATATTATCCTCTTCAATGCTATCATCTTCTGTTTCATCACTAACTGCAGTATTAGAAGTATCAACTCTAACTAACACTTCTCCATACAAGTCCCACGCTTTATAAGACTCCCAGAAACCCTTCCTCAATAAATCTCCTCTTACACCAACACTTAGCTTGAATATGGTATTCATACACCCTTTACAAGGACACCGAATCATAGTGTTCACAGTTGGTTGACTGAATGCTCAATTAAGAAAGTTGTCTACTCCATCTTTATACCTTTGGTCGACTCTATTCGTAATATTCAACCAACTTTTATCCATCATATCTATTTTCAAAAATAAATAAATGATTATCTAATTAAAAGTGGAAGGATGATAATAATCAAAATATCTATAATAACTAATATACCAAAGAAAGATGAACAAATCAAATCACTTATAAATAAAATAGAATTATTGCAGTAATTTTTTCTTCTCGCACACCTTTTGATTAACAAGGAAAACAAATAGTTTCATAAAAAATAATTTATACACTACCACATAATATAAACATCTTAATGATAAACAGATGTAACATATCTTACCCAACTAGACTCAAAGTGTCATGAATCTTACTTTTAATTCAATTCAATCATTTTAACCTGTAGTGCTTCTGTGAGCATGAGACTATACCTTCTGTGAGCATGAGACTACATATTGTTGATGAAAATGAGACTATATATAACAGATACTATCAAATAAGAAGCTTTAAGTATTTAAGAAAGACATTTAATAAATTGCTCCTTTGCAATTCTTTTCAAACATCATATCAAATGCAATAACAACAGAACTATGGCAAGGACCGAAAACAATTCCCTTTCAAATCCTAGGAAGAGAAAATCACATTGTTGCGATATCAAAGTCGAGATCTAACTGGTAAGGGGACATAACTGAAAGAACCTACGAAGCTCAAATAATAATTCAAACTGAATAGAATGCCGATATGTAAAACGTCTCTCAAGAAGAAGATTTTAACTTACCTAGGAAAAGAGATAGCTGAGATTCTGTTAAGACCGAGAATCGACAATAACAACGCCAATTACGCTTCAAATGATTCTTTCTGTGTGATTCTTTTGGTATTCCTGTAGATTATCAAATGGCTCATAGAAATTCGAGATGAGAATACAAAAGTGAAATTGCTGAAAAAATAATTATCCCTAACTGCATATTGAAACTTTTGTCTTACAGAATCATTATACAAAAATACCCAAATATAAATATATCTTATATAAATCTTTATGGGGTTTTAGTTAGATATGAGATAATAACAAATAAGAAGGAAATAATGCATGAAATCGACTAGGAACAGAAATCATTTCTTTGATTCTTCCTCCACTGCACGAAATCGATCGATTATCAACTTCTTTCCCAAATAAAAAATAAAAAGATTAAGGATTTGAACATACCTGAAAAATGAGATTTACATTTTGATTTGAGGGGCTTTGATTTGGATGAAATTTTAGATGAAGACCTGATTGATTTGTAAAGAGAGAGAGAAGGAGAGAGCATCAATATTCTAGAGAGAGTTCTCTGTTCTTTCACTCACAACATTGTGGGTTCTGTACTTAGACAAGTTTTAATTAATTAGCTTATTTTTATTTAAGTAATAGGAGCGACCCAGTCGCTGCAAGAGAGTTTTAGCGGCGACTACGCCATAGTTGCCACAAATATTATGGAGCCAAAAATATATTTTTAGCGGGACTGAAAATTTCAGCCATATCAGAGGCGACCTAAAATAAGTCACTGCTTAAAATTATCCTTCTGTAGCGACTTTAGATGTCGTTGCTAATAATATAGATGTTGTAGCAACCTATAGTGTCGTTGCTATATGTTGCCACTAATAATCCAATTTCTTGTAGTGAGGATCGCGGCGGAAATTCCGGCACGTATCAAGGAGAGGCCGATTAATTAGCCGATCATGAGATTCCTTACTGTATTTAGAATTGTACCAAGAGTAGGACTCCCCTACTATATAAAGGGGGTCTGATCATTTATATGACATATGACATTTACGCAATACAAAGCAATATACTGTCTCTTTTTAGCTTTCAAAATCTTGTTACTCTGTTCTTATTTCATTTGAACCTTCACTTTGTTCGAGGGTGCCCGAACTTAAGGGCTGAGGATATTCGATTCGTTTGGTTCGCATTCATTTCTTTCACAGTCAATTTCAATATATATATATATATATATTCTCAATTTGTACCAAGTTATATCACGTATCCTTAAAATCGCGTATAATTCAATTGTTACCCATTTTTTGGGTAAACGATTTAGCGCCTACCGTGGGGCTAAGGATAATAGTGATCGCCTGATACTAACTTTCGTAACACATACTACTTTACACTTGTTCTTGTGAGTATCTTTGATTCCAGGCTAAAAACAAAAATGTCAAACTCTCAATCAGCACCTCTACATGTTGACAACGAGTCCGGTCACTAAGGTGAAAATAACAACATAGCACCCGGTAACGAGATGCTGCCTGCTGATCCCGCTGGAATTCCGATCGCAGATCTGATCGATGCTAATTCGCATGTGGCTATCGATGCAAATTTTCCTACCAACCCCGAAAATAGCATTCGTGGTGGAGCCCGGTCGGTGACTCGGAATGCACAAAACGTTGAAGAAGACGGGATCAACCTAGAATGATCTTCGAAATGTTGCAGGCTCAACATGCGGTGATAGCTCAGTTACAGAACCAAAACCGCGCACCAAGCAGGGCTGAGCCCAATCTTTCCCGGGAAGTCACCCGCAGGGATGAATCCATCATAGAAACGTCAAACGAACGTGAATCAAGGGCTAGCTCAGAGTTACGAAGATGCTTGAGGAGCTGATGAAACAGATAAAACCAGGGGAGAAGAAGATCAAGGCTAACGACAAAAAGGTGGAAACTTACAATTCTAGGGTAGACCAAATCCCAGGAGCACCTCCGATATTGAAGGGCCTGGATTCCAAGAAGTTCGTACAAAAACCTTTCCCTCCGAGTGCGGATCCGAAGCTAATCCCCAAAAAATTTCGCATGCCTGAGATCCCTAAGTACAATGGAACGACTGACCCAAAAGAACATGTCACCTCTTACACATGTGCAATTAAAGGGAATGATTTGGAGGACGACGAAATCGAATCCGTGTTACTAAATAAATTTTGGGAGACCCTGTCAAAGGGAGCTATGATATGGTACCATAATTTACCACCTAACTCTATTGATTCTTTCGTAAAGGCACACGCCGGAGCCACCAAGGTCGAAACCAGGAAATTGGGCCTTTTCAAGGTAAGAAAGAAGGACAACGAAATGCTTAGAGAATTCTTGTCTCGATTCCAAATGGAACGAATGGACCTACCACCAGTTGTCGACGATTGGGCGGTTCAGGCTTTCACCCAAGGACTCAATGTTCGAAGCTCGGTGGCTTCGCAACAGTTGAAGTAGAATTTGATAGAATACCCAGCTGTCACTTGGGCCGGCGTACATAATCGGTATCAATTGAAGATCAGGGTCGAAGATGACCAACTCGGGGCTCCTTCGGGTCCGTTTATCATATCAGACCCGTCGACAAAATTAAGAGGGATATCAATTGAGAACCAAGGTCGAACAGGGATCGATACCAACCATATAACGGAGATCGTAGGGGCAATGGACCTGGGCGCAACCCTGTACGAAGTGAAAGGAGAAATGATCGAGGCCAGATCTCTTGAGGGCTCATGAGCAAGAATCGTTTCGATAGGCATATCAGACCCAAAGAAGCACCACGATTGTCAGAATATAACTTCAATGTCGATACATCCGCCATCGTATCGGCTATCGGACGCATCAAAAACACTAAATGGCCTCGACTGCTACAAACCGATCCAACACAAAGGGATCCCAACCAAATATGCAAATATCATGGCACACATGGCCACAAAATGGAGAGCTGTCAATAATTGAGAGAAGAAGTAGCCCGATTGTTCAATGAAGGGCATCTTCGAGAACTTCTGAGCGACAGAGCTAAGAATCTTTTTAGAAACAGGGATTCCAATAAACAGATTGAACAAGACGAGCCCCGACACGTCATTTATATGATCATCAGAGGGGTCGATATTCCTCAAGGCCCGATGATAAAGTGCACCAAAGTATCCATCACAAGGGAAAAATGAAGTCGAGATTACATACCAGAAGGAACTTTATCTTTCAACGACAAGGACGCAGAAGGAATCATACAGCCCCATAATGATGTACTGGTAATTTCTATACCTGCGGCCCGAGTGCTAAACAGATTCAACATGGCTTGTGAAACTAATAAGGGAGAAATAACGTTGCCGGTAAACGTAGTCGGTACCATCCAGGAGACCAAGTTTTATGTGATCGAGGAGATATAAGGCACAATGCCCTGTTCAGGAGACCATGGATCCACAACATGAGAGCAGTGCCCTTGACCCTTCATCGGCTATTAAACTTTCCTACACCAGAAGGGATAAAGATGGTTTATAGGGAGCAGCTCGCCGCAAGGAGATGTTTGCCGTCGATGAAGTAATTCCGATATCAACACTCTCATCGACAAAGGACTCAGGTTTGAAAGCAAAACAGGAAGACAAATAGCAATCATCGATGCCATCCTCGGCCCAATCGGACAAGCAAGGGATTAATGAAGACGATAATTACGGGGTTCCTCGATCCTTCATAATCCCCGATGATTCCGATGCTACCAATCAACGGTCGAAGAACTGGATCAAGTCATACTAATCGAACATCTGCCCGAACGAAAGGTATACCTGGGCATGGGGTTAATTCCCGAGCTCAGGAAAAAACTTATCCAATTTCTTATATCTAACATAGATTGTTTCTCTTGGTCCCATATCGACATGATAGGGATCCCACCGGAGATCACCATACATAAACTAAGCTTGGACCCGAAGTTCCATCCGGTAAAGCAAAAAAGAAGATTCTAGTTCGAGATCAAGCATGCCTTCATCAAAGACGAGGTAACCAAGCTTCATAAAATAGGGTCCATCCGGAAAGTAAAATACCCTGAATGGTTAGCAAACGTAGTGGTAGTCCCGAAAAAAGGAAACAAACTTAGAATGTATGTGTATTACAAAGATCTAAATAAAGCATGCCCCAAGGACTCTTTTCCTTTGCCTAATATCGATCGCATGATCGATGCCACGACCGACCACGAGATCCTCATTTTTCTCGATGCCTATTCTGGGTACAGCCAAATATAGATGAACCCGGATGATCAGGAGAAGACCTCGTTCATCACTAAGTATGGAACCTAATGCTATAACGTAATGCTATTTGGATTAACAAAACGATGGTGCCACGTACCAACGTCTAGTAAATCGAATGTTAGAAGAACAAATAGGGAAATTCATGAAAGTTTACATTGATGATATGTTAGTTAAGTCCCTAAGAGCAAAGGACCATTTGAAGCATTTGCAGGAAACCTTCAATATATTGAGGAAATACAACATGAAACTGAACCCAAAACAATGCGCGTTTGGGGTCGGGTCAGGTAAATTTCTCGGGTTCATGGTATCCAACCGAGGAATCGAGATCAACCCCGACAAGATCAAAGCTATCGAGGACATCACGGTAGTAGATAACGTAAAGGTCGTGCATAGGTTAACCGGTCGCATAGCCGTCCTGGGGCATTTTATCTCGAGGTCCTTCGATAAGAGCCATTGATTCTTCACGTTGCTGAAAAAGAAAAATAACTTCACGTGGACCTTAGAATGCCAACATGCCTTGGAAGAGCTTAAACGTTACTTATCGAGCTCATTGATGCTTCACACGCCGAGAGCAGATGAGCAGTTGTACTTATATTTGGCAGTATCGGAGATAGCGGTAAGTGGAGTCTTAGTCCGAGAAGAACAAGGTATGGAATTTCCAGTTTATTACATTAGCCTGACCTTAGGTGAGGCCGAAACTAGGTATCCCCACCTAGAAAAGTTGGCATTCGCTTTGATAAGCGCCTCTAGGAAACTAAAATCGTACTTCCAATATCACCCCATATGCGTTGCAACAACTTATCCACTTCAAAATATTATGCATAAGCCCGAGATTTTGGGACGGTTGGCCAAATGGTCCATAGAAATCGGCGGGTATGATATCGAATATCAACCCCGAACAAGCACTAAGTCTCAAATTTTGGCAGACTTTATGGCGACTTCACACCGGCCCTAGTACCCGAGGTTGAAAGAGAGTTGTTGGTAAACTCGGGTACGTCCTCGGGAATCTGGAACCTCTTTACGGACGGTGCTTCGAACACAAAAGGGTCCGGACTCGGTATCGTACTAAAACTGCCCACAGGCAACGTGGTTAGACAATCTATTAGAACTGTGAAATTGACTGACAACGAGGCCGAATATGAGGCCATGATTGCAGGTCTCGAACTGGCCAAAGGCTTGGGAGCAGAGGTGATCGAAGCCAAATGCTACTCCCTCTTCGTGGTGAATCAAGTTAACGGAACATTCGAAGTTAGGGAAGAACGGATGCAAAGATACCTAGATAAGTTACAAGTAACTTTGCACCAATTTAGGGAGTGGACTTTGCAACATGTACCTCGAGATCAGAATAGCGAGGTTGATGCCCTCGCAAACATAGGGTCATCGGTCGAAGACAACAAGCTCAATTCGGGGGCCGTCATGCAACTCACGAGGTCAGTAGTCGAAGAAGGCCACGCCGAAATAAACTCCACAAGCTTGACCTGTGATTGGAGAAATAAATACATAGAGTATTTGAAAAATGGAAAGCCTCTCCCAGATCCAAAAGAGTCGAGGGCCCTGCGCACGAAGGCAGCACGATTCACCTTATTCGAAGACGGAACCTTGTTCAGAAAAATATTCGATGGTCCACTAGCGATATGTCTGGGACCAGGAGACATCGAGTATGTTCTGAGGGAAGTTCACGGAGGCACTTGTGAAAATTATGCCGGTGTCGAATCATTGGTTCAAAAGATAATCAGAGTCGGCTTTTATTGGATAGACATGGAAAATGATACGAAGGAGTTCGTTCGAAAATGTGACAAATGCCAAAAACATGCGCCGATGATTCACCAACCCAGGGAACTACTCCATTCGGTCTTGTCACCAAGGCCATTAATGAAGTGGGGAATGGATATCGTTAGCCCTCTTCCATGGGCACCAGGTAAAGCTCAATTTATTTTATTTATGACTGACTATTTTTCTAAGTGTGTTGAAGCACAGGCCTTCGAACTAGTTAGGGAAAAGGAATTCATCGATTTCATTTGGGATCACATCATATGTCGATTCGGGATGCCGTCCGAAATTGTGTGTGATAACGGGAAGCAGTTCATCGATAGCAAAGTAACCAAATTTCTCAAAGATCATAATATCAAAAGAATCCTATCAATACCTTATCATTTTAGCGGTAACGGGCAAGCCGAATCGACCAACAAAACCATCATCCAAAATCTTAAGAAGAGGCTAACCGACGCTAAAGGAAAGTGGAAGGAAATTCTGCCCGAAGTTCTTTGG
>AWOL01S0027286.1:0-24867 GCA_000715115.1 Nicotiana otophora | reverse complement strand
ACTTAGAAAAATAGTCAGTCATTAATGAAGTGGGGAATGGATATCGTTAGCCCTCTTCCATGGGCACCAGGTAAAGCTCAATTTATTTTATTTATGACTGACTATTTTTCTAAGTGTGTTGAAGCACAGGCCTTCGAACTAGTTAGGGAAAAGGAATTCATCGATTTCATTTGGGATCACATCATATGTCGATTCGGGATGCCGTCCGAAATTGTGTGTGATAACGGGAAGCAGTTCATCGATAGCAAAGTAACCAAATTTCTCAAAGATCATAATATCAAAAGAATCCTATCAATACCTTATCATTTTAGCGGGAACGGGCAAGCCGAATCGACCAACAAAACCATCATCCAAAATCTTAAGAAGAGGCTAACCGACGCTAAAGGAAAGTGGAAGGAAATTCTGCCCGAAGTTCTTTGGGCATGCCGCACAACCTTAAAATCCAGTACCTGGGCTACCCCATTCTCATTAGTCTATGGCACCGAAGCTCTAATACCGGTCAAAATCGGAGAGCCGAGTATCCGGCTCCGATATACAATAAAGGAATCAAATGACGAGGCCATGAACATGAGCCTAGAACTATTAGGTGAAACGCGTGAATCCACCCTCATCCTATTGGCCACCCAAAACCAACGGATCGAGAGATATTACAATCGAAGAGCCAATCTTCGATATTTCAACATCGGGGACTTAGTGGTAAGGAAAGTCACCCTCAACACCCATAATCCTAATGAAGGGAAATTGGGTCCGAATTGGGAAATACCGTACCAAATTCTCGAGGTTACCGGAAAAAGGGTCTAACAAGCTCGGAACGATGAATGGAGAACAACTACCGAGCAATTGGAACATATCTCACCTAAAACGGTATTACTGCTAAGGTAAGACCCTTTTTCATTTCCTTTTCCATTTCTTTTTTTATTTTTCAGACTATCACTTGCAGGTGGTCAACAAGAAACGACAATGGATTTTTCGGCGAATGGCACGAAGTCTTTAGGTCTGAAAGCACGTGTTGCACTCTTTTTCCCTTAGACCGGTTTTGTCCCAAATGGGTTTTTCGGCGAGGTTTTTAACGAAGCAACCATGAATCGTGCTAACTTAGAATGAAGCCCGATTACGAATCGTCACCGAAGATCAATTCAACAATATCTGAGGTCACTTTGCAATTAACCTCGAATACTGGGGGCTACCCACAGATATGCATTGTCTTTGAGTATCAACTCTATCGAGGAAACTACTTTACAAAGGGAGGGTCTCGATAAAAATAAATTATTGTAAGGGCCAAACGGTCAAAACAAACTGTGCCCATATAGATTGCTCGAGCCCTGGCATAAAACATGTACGCATGTATGATTATTTTGAATAAAGAAAAGTACTTTTCTTGCAATCATCTTATGTTTGAAAATGTTTCCTCTTTACATCCCTTTAGAGAACTTCGTACTTCCGTAAAATAACAAGCCCAAGGGAAATTCATAACCAGAATGCGAATGACCACCCTCTCATTCGGGGACTACAGTCCAACTCAAACAGCCCAAGACATCGGGCCTCGGGGGCAAAAGACCTATTAGGCAGCTCCCCAATTTCTAAAAAGGCTACGGCCACCCCAATCGGGGACTGTTATGTCAGGCAAGCCCGGATGACTCGGGAAAATAAGCCCAATGGGCAGTTCCCAAACTAAAAGGCTACGGCCAATTTAACACGGCTTGAAGACGTCCGAGACCCGTAACAAAAATAGGCCTTCGAAAAAGAGAAAAAGTTTCACAATTGGTTCTAAAGGCTGCCCTTGGCAAAGTCATAAACTCAAGATATTTTCGAAGCAAAATCTTCGGTAACATCGAACCCCAACAACACCTTAACCCAGAATGGCAATAAAAGTAAGATTTGTTTGAACCCTCGAACACAACCTCATTGTTTCATGCTAAGGCATTCAGACCTTTGTGAGTACAAGTAATAAAGCAAAGGAAAAGTTTGAGAGCTGAAAGGGGAAGAAAAGCCTTAAATATATAATAATAAATTTTACAAAGGTCGGATCGGCCTAATACAAAAATTTACAACGGCCAAAACGGCCTCAAAAAAGGTGCTAAAGAAAGCAAAATTATAAAGGCCCAAGTGGCCTGGTCCTCATCGGGGGGTAACATCTCCATCCCCAGGATCTTCCCCGTCTTCGAATTCCGTTAAGCTATCGGAGTCCTCCTCAGGAAAGGCCAGCTTCCAGGTCCTAGTTTCCTCTATTTTGGCATTCTCTATTTCGGCCATAACATCGAAGCCCTAAGCGTGAACTCCCTCGAGGGCTTCCCTTTGAGCTTGCCATTTTGCATGATCCACCATGCTCTTATCCTTGGCCTGGATGGCCTCGACATCGACCTTAAATTGGGCCACTTTGGCATTAGTTTTAGTATTGGCCATGGCCACCTCAGATCTGGCTACTTCGAGTTCGCTAGCCAAGTTTGCCTTATCAGAAACAACCAAGTCCAATCGAGTTTGAAGCTCCTTGATTTTATCGACCTGCACTGAGGCCTTCTCTTTTGCAGCTCGAAGCTGGGTCTCGGCCGACTCCAGTTGTCTTGGACGACTTCCTTTTTTGAGGATAAAATGCCCATATTTTTCTTGAACTCTTCATCTTCGTCTTGTATTGTATCTACTTGTTTTTAAAGCTCCCTGATCTGATCGAGCCTCTGACGGACCTGCAGGATTGGATCGTTAGTTACTTTCTCTAATTCATCTTCACTATCGTGAAGCACTCAGAATACCTGCTCGTCCATCTCGGCATGCTCGTCCCGAGCCGTTATTATATCGGCCTGAAGCTTCTCACTAAGAAGCTTGTAGGTGTCACTTTTCTCAGTGAGGTCCTAGACCTCGGCTTTATGATGAGTCAATTCCTCCCGATATCTGAGGAAAGCCTCGTGATGCAGCACCGAAGCCTACAAGCATAAGGGAAGATGTTATGGTTATTTACAAGTTTAAAAGTTAGAATATATGAGAAAGAAAAGGCATGCCAATTTACCCGATTTAATGCTTGTCGGGCTTCATTGAATAGACCAGTAATGCCCGATGACGATTCCTTCCTTGATACCGGCAGGTCACCGAGCCCAGTGACGTATTCCAAAGCAGCAGACTCAACCCCATCCAAGAAGCCGTGGAAATCGGTCACCCCCAGAGGACTCAATATACCGGCCTCACGGATCATGGCATCCAAAATCTGAGGAGACCCACTGAGGTCGACCGCTCCAAGTTCGTCTATTGGGGCACTTTCCCCGCTCTCTCTCTCGACCCTTCTAACTTGCGCGGAATGGGCTCGACCCTTTATGGATCGAAAGCTTCAACTTAAGCTCTCTCACCGACCTCATCATGTCAGGATACTTCAACTTCAATGCTCGCCGGTTCGAGAACTTCCCGTACGGCGATGCCGGCCCGCACACGGGCCACCAATTTGTTTTGGAATTATCTTCCTCTTCTTCGTCGGACTCGTCCCTAATCGGTGGATTGAATCCGAAGACATAGCACTGGTGCCCACCCTGGGCTTGCGGGACCTCCTCGCCGGTCTTTTCTTTTCCGAGCCCAGGGAACTCGGAGCCCCTTTCCTCTTCTTCTTTTTGGCCTGCTTCGGAGCAGGGGGGTGAGGAAGGACTTCTTCGTCACCAGATGGGGGCCTCATTGCAACATCCTTTCCGAGGCCTACAAAGGAAAAAAGATGAGTGAGCCCGAGAAAAATCACGAAAGATCACCATTCTAAGGAGGAAACTTACCATGATTGCGGGTCTCCCATCGACCCTTCGACAACTCCATCCAAGCACGCTCTGAGTATGACCTCTGTAACATAAGGGCTTCGACCCATTTTTTAAGTTTCGGAACTGGGTCCGGCATATGGGCCACAACTGCGACACCAAAAAATATCAATGAAGAAAGAAATAAGAAGAAAAGCAACGAGATTAAACCTTCAAAGTGGAGTACTACTTACGTTTCATGTTTCATTTCTCAGGAAATGGCATGTCTTCAGTAGGAATCAGGTCCGAAGTCCTTACTCGAACAAATCGGCCCATCCAACCTCGGTCCTAACCTTCATCTATACTCGAGAATGGAGCCTTACTGGCTCATCGAGCAAGCTTGATCAGTCCCCCTCGATAAAGTCGGGGACTGTATAGGCGCATAAGGTAGTCGAGGGTAAAGAGACATCCCTCGATTTTGTTTACAAAAGATCAGAGGAGAATCACTATTCTCCAAAATGAAGGGTTGATCTGGCCGAGGGTCACATCATACCTCTTGCAAAAGGCAATAATGATAGGGTCTAAGGGACCTAACATAAAGGGGTAAGTGTAAACACTTAGAAACCCCTTTACGTGAGTATTGATTGATTCCTTGGGCGAAGGAAGCACCACATGCTTATTGACCTAGTTGTAGTCCTGTTTAACCCTTGCGAGGAGTTTTTCGGTGATTGTGCGTATGTACCTTGAGACCGGCTCACATCGGCCCGTTACCAAGGAGGCCTTTTCGATCCTAAAATCAGTAACAGTCGGACATCTTGCCGGAATGGATTCCTCAGGGCGGGGTTTCGCCGCAGCCTCCTTTTGTGGTACGGTTTTAGAAGTTTTCGCCATTTAAGAACAGGAGAAAAGAGAATTAAGATAGTCTGCAGATTGATGAGAATTCAAGAAATTTGGGTGCAAAAATTGTAAAGCAAAGGGGTTTTTGAAGAAAAAGCAAGAGTAGGAAGAGCTTTGAACGTAAAAGGTTTGGATGAGAAAAAGCTAGGGTACTTATAGCTTGCTGGTGACGGTTCAGAATCGGTAGTGGTCGACCAGTGACTGACAGGCATTTAATACCTTGATAATTAGACCGACGGGACATTTCGAGTTGTTTCTTACGACATGATCAGGTGTACCAATGACGTTTCGTCATTTACGTCATAACCCGTCGAGTCGGAGCTCGAAAGTTCATATCGTTTCTCGTCATCTTCTCTCCAAGAAATGAGGGGACTATCTGTATACGGTCAAAATTGGGCTTGCCTTTCGTATGACTGATCGAGACTAGAACATGATAGGGCAAGGTTCAAACTCGTATTATATCGAACCATGATGCGAAGTTAGATTGCCGAGCTCGTGACCCAGAGATCGATTAAGATCGAGATCGATTAAGATCGAGATCGACCAAGATCGAGACCGGCCAAGATCGAGAACGAGCAAGATGGAGAATGAATGAGACAAAGGGAAGCTTACCAAACCAAATAACAAAAAGCCGAAATATCCTCAATCGGACGAGGATCGCGGCAGAAATCCCGGCACGTATCAAGGAGAGGCCGATTAATTAGCCTATCATGGGATTCCTTACTGTATTTATAATTGTACCAAGAGTAGAAATCCCCTACTATATTAAGGGGGTCTGATCATTTGTAAGACACGTGACATTTACGCACTACAAAGCAATATACTGCCTCTTTTTAGCTTTCAATATCTTGTTACTCTATTCTTATTTCATTTGAACCTTCACTTGGTTCGAGGGTGACTGAACTCAAGGGCTGAGGATATTCGATTCGTTTGTTTCGCATTCATTTCTTTCACAGTCAATTTCAATATATATATATATATATATTCTCAATTTGTACCAAGTTATATCACGTATCCTTAAAATCGCGTATAATTCAATTGTTACCCATTTTTTGGGTAAACGATTTAGCGCCTACCGTGGGGCTAAGGATAATAGTGATCGCCTGATACTAACTTTCGTAACACATACTACTTTACACTTGTTCTTGTGAGTATCTTTGATTCCAGGCTAAAAACAAAAATGTCAAACTCTCAATCAGCACCTCTACATGTTGACAACGAGTCCGGTCACTAAGGTGAAAATAACAACATAGCACCCGGTAACGAGATGCTGCCTGCTGATCCCGCTGGAATTCCGATCGCAGATCTGATCGATGCTAATTCGCATGTGGCTATCGATGCAAATTTTCCTACCAACCCCGAAAATAGCATTCGTGGTGGAGCCCGGTCGGTGACTCGGAATGCACAAAACGTTGAAGAAGACGGGATCAACCTAGAATGATCTTCGAAATGTTGCAGGCTCAACATGCGGTGATAGCTCAGTTACAGAACCAAAACCGCGCACCAAGCAGGGCTGAGCCCAATCTTTCCCGGGAAGTCACCCGCAGGGATGAATCCATCATAGAAACGTCAAACGAACGTGAATCAAGGGCTAGCTCAGAGTTACGAAGATGCTTGAGGAGCTGATGAAACAGATAAAACCAGGGGAGAAGAAGATCAAGGCTAACGACAAAAAGGTGGAAACTTACAATTCTAGGGTAGACCAAATCCCAGGAGCACCTCCGATATTGAAGGGCCTGGATTCCAAGAAGTTCGTACAAAAACCTTTCCCTCCGAGTGCGGATCCGAAGCTAATCCCCAAAAAATTTCGCATGCCTGAGATCCCTAAGTACAATGGAACGACTGACCCAAAAGAACATGTCACCTCTTACACATGTGCAATTAAAGGGAATGATTTGGAGGACGACGAAATCGAATCCGTGTTACTAAATAAATTTTGGGAGACCCTGTCAAAGGGAGCTATGATATGGTACCATAATTTACCACCTAACTCTATTGATTCTTTCGTAAAGGCACACGCCGGAGCCACCAAGGTCGAAACCAGGAAATTGGGCCTTTTCAAGGTAAGAAAGAAGGACAACGAAATGCTTAGAGAATTCTTGTCTCGATTCCAAATGGAACGAATGGACCTACCACCAGTTGTCGACGATTGGGCGGTTCAGGCTTTCACCCAAGGACTCAATGTTCGAAGCTCGGTGGCTTCGCAACAGTTGAAGTAGAATTTGATAGAATACCCAGCTGTCACTTGGGCCGGCGTACATAATCGGTATCAATTGAAGATCAGGGTCGAAGATGACCAACTCGGGGCTCCTTCGGGTCCGTTTATCATATCAGACCCGTCGACAAAATTAAGAGGGATATCAATTGAGAACCAAGGTCGAACAGGGATCGATACCAACCATATAACGGAGATCGTAGGGGCAATGGACCTGGGCGCAACCCTGTACGAAGTGAAAGGAGAAATGATCGAGGCCAGATCTCTTGAGGGCTCATGAGCAAGAATCGTTTCGATAGGCATATCAGACCCAAAGAAGCACCACGATTGTCAGAATATAACTTCAATGTCGATACATCCGCCATCGTATCGGCTATCGGACGCATCAANTTTACATATATATATATATATATATATATATTGAAATTTGTGTCAAGTTATATCACGTATCCTTAAAACCACGTATAAATTCAATTGTTATCCCTTTTTTGGGAAAACAGATATACAGTCAAAACTCTTTATAACAACATTGATTGTTTCGATATTTTTTGGTTGTTATAGTGAAGTATTGTTATAGAAGACATATTATAACATAACATAAAAATCGGTTCCGAAAGAAACATGAATTTTATAGTAAATGATTGTTATATAGAAATGTTGTTATAGAGAGGTCTAACTGTATATAAATTGGCTCAAGCACCACTATTATTTGAAGAAATAAAAAAGGCAAGATCGGTGCCTTTGGGACCGTTTAAGAACTAAGAAGGCAGACATTTCTAACCATCTTATTTTTTTAACAATTACGTCCGCGTCTTTGATTCCATCAGTATTAATCTTAAGCCAATATTCAGGTGGTTTATGACATTTAATAACTACGTAATCAATTTTAGGAATGGGTAATAACACATGTTGACATATATCTACCCAACTCCCTGCCCATTGCCTATTACACTTAGCCTTTGGTATCACCCATTTCAAGTGGGATAAAATCTGGTAATGTATTCTCTTCAAGTAAACTCTAGCATCGCCATATCTTACTAAGCACCTGGCCTTCCATATCTCCCAAAAGATTACCACAGGTGTTATCTGAAGAATAGTTTGATGAATAGAGTTCTTTGGTTTGATGTCCCACCATCTTTGTATCATAGCTCTGATAGGTATATCATCCCATGTAATACCCATCGGTCTCCCAAAGAACTTCCAAGTCTATTCAGCTATCGTACCACTAATAAAAGTATGATGAAGAGTTTCTCTTTATGGGTTAACACAACAAAAACATTTGGATACCATACTCATTTCGAACTTAATAATTGTGTCATCAAAAGGTAATTTCTTTTCAATATTCTCCATAGCAAAAAAGACATTTGAAAAGTTAATTTCTTATGCCAAGTTTTCTTTAAGAAGATACAAGAGTCTTTTCTTTGTCTAACTCTATCACAGTTTGAAGATGTAGTAAAGTTACCAGTACTATTAGGCATCCAAACTGGTATATCACAACAACTTTGGTTCCCTATGCCAATAGATCGAATTTGTTCTGTAAGGAACTCTGGTAACTGCAACTGATCCACGTCCCATTTATCATCAGTAATAACATTTCTAACAACATGAACCCTATTGATGTCAGGTCTATGAATGATTTGAGCCACAATACCCATTTCAGACCAATTGTCCCACCAAAAACTACTATTTCCAGCATTAATTTTCCATAGTAGTTCTTCCTCCACCTTATCTCAGATTTTGAGTAAGTTCTTCCATACATGAGATTGAGAAATATGAGCATGAACAAAAACATGATGATTAGTACAATATTTGGCCATTAAGAAAATAGACCATAAGGATTTGCAGGTTCAGAACCTCTGCCACCTCTTCATAGTCAGACTTCCACTAACATCCATAATAAACCCTAACCCTCCCTCCTCCTTAGGGTAACATAGATTGGACTATGAATTCCAGTGATATTTTTGCTTACCTTCATCTGATCCCTAGAAAAATCTCGCCATATAAGTCTCAAGTTGTTTCAGCACTGTTTTTGGAGGTTCCAATGCTGATAGCAAGTAAATGGGTTGTGATTACAAAACATGTTTGATGAGTGTGGCTCTTCCAACAGCAGACAAAAGTTTTCTTTGCCAACTAGTGGTCCTCTTCACAAGTTTAGATACTATCTCACTGAAATGCGATATTCTCTTTCTTCCTACATATAATGGGTATTCCAGATATGTTATAGGGAAGTTAGAATGCCTGTAGCCAGTCACCTCTTTAATCCTTTGGATGGTAATGTTGGATGCTTTAGGATCCACCAGAAAGCATCTCTTTCCTTTATTGATCAGTTGCCCGGAGCACTTCTCATAATTTTGTAATTGATGCATGACTAGTTTCAATGTTCTCTTGCAACCAGAAGAGAAGATTATTACATCATCTGCATATGCAAGATGAGTAACCTGTGGACCACTTTGCACCATGCTAAAGCCCCTGAACTGATGAATATGAGGTAACTGATTAAGCATAATGGACAAAACCTCTGCCCCTAGAATAAAGAGAGATGGAGACAATGGGTCTCCTTGTTTCAAACCTCTAGTAGAATGAAAGAATCCTTTCCTGTCCCCATTAATAAGCACAGAGTACCAGACATTTGAAATAGACCTCCCAACTAAATCAATCCAGTACTCTAAAAATCCAAACTTTCTCAATGCATTCAATAAGAACTTCCAGTTGACCCTATCATAGGCCTTAGCCATATCTAGTTTAATGACAGCGTTCCCTCCAAAATTCTTCGTGCCAATACCGTGGATAATCTCCTGAGCTAATAAAATATTTTCTGTAATGGATCTTCCTTTTAGAAACCCAGTCTGATTGTCAGAAATGATCTTTGGCAATATGGAGTTCAATCTAGAACTCATGAATTTGGAAATTATCTTGTTAGAGCAGTTACTGAGACTAATCGGTCTCATATCATTGAATGAAAAAGGATTCTCAACCTTAGGTAGTAAAATAAGGCATGAGCTAGTAAAGAATCCGCTAAGTTCTGCTCCACCAAACAATTGCTGGATAAAATCTATCAACTCTGTCTTGATGATATCCTAACAACTTTGGTAGAAAGACCCTCCAAATCCATCTGGTCCTGGAGAACTATTATGTTATACCCTATATTTTCGTACCTAAAAGTACGACGTAAGTAAATTTATAAAAGCTCGAAAATGAGATAATACATCTTGCATCTTCGTACGTTAAAGTTTCGTCATAAGTTAATCGACGTAAGTTCGGGAATGAGATTATTTTGAGATTATAAGCATTATGCTATTTCAAACAAGTGACGAATAAATTCGTGAAGGTGAGAGGGTAAGCAAATCGAAGAAAATAAATTTCGTCGAAGTTTGACATTTTGGGATAAAATGCGGTCCAAGTTATAATACCCGGTATTTATGGACTTGTGCCCTACAAGGTACCACATGACCATGATAGTAAGGTGTATAAGGTGTGCTAAAAGTAAGTAGTATTTTAAGTAATTTGAGATAATTTTTAATTATGTGGATAATTGGGTTACTTAATAATTTTGATGGGATAATTAACTAAGAATTAAAGTCTTTGGATTATGTTTAAGGGCCCCAACGTGGCAGCCAAGAAACTTGGTTAAATATGACTCTTAAGTCATAAAGTAATGTGGCACCCTTAGAAAGTTATATGGATTAGTCATCTTATCATGTGGGGCCTACCTAAAGGTTAAATAACCTTTCTAATTCACAATTTAATTGCTCATCTCTTAAGAACAAGCTTCAGCAAGGTCCATGAATTGCAATGGTAACGTGAGTATTTCAAAACATTTCATACAAAGTTAACATTTCTTTAAGCCTTCTGCACGTGAATTGCATAGATGCATTCACTTTAGCAATGCAAGCTAATGTTTGCTTACGCCCCCTTAAAAATTAGAAGATACAGCATCATGTTGCAGAGAGATTGCATACGTGATTTACAATGGACAGAGCTGTAATGTAATATTTTGCGATTCTAAGGAAGTACGATGTAATCTTTCTCAAGAATATCAAATGAATATTTCCCTACTTCGATCTCCCATTACGTGTTTTCGCAAAAGACGTGTGTTAGAGGAATTGTCAAGAGAATCGGTTCAGGTATGTTAAGGCTATCCCTTCTTTTCTTTTGGCGTGATTCATACGATACAAACGAAATGAGTAAACGCATAATTTTTATAAATGACTCTATTCATAGATGTACTAGGGGTGTCTATATTATTGATTTTCCATGTGAATTATTATTATTATTATTATATCTTTTTTTCATGGGTCTCAAAAAAATACATATTTGATAAGGTTTATCCGAAAGACATATTAATTTTATGACATTCCGAGAAATCTTATTAACGTATTTCTTATGTATTTCATGCATTTATACATGTACATTGACCCATGACCAGATGGCATTATATACGCGTATGTATATATGTATATTATATGTATATGGGATATGAAAAAAGGTTACTGCGTTATATACGCACCACCACCTGATCAGCTGGTATACGTTGATGATTTTGCCCACAGTGGCCGAGATGATATGATGGGATACCCTCAGAGGCTTGATGATGTTATGAACACATGTACCTATGCACGACATAAAATTCATACGCATACGCATGACACTATGAGTATTTCATGATTTACAGAGTTATTCAAACTTACACGTCGAGTCTTTTACTCCATGTTTCTCTCATGTATATTATTTATTGATTTTCATTCCTTACATACTTGGTACATTATTTGTACCGACGTCCCTTTTGACTGGGGAAGCTGCATTTCATGCCCGCAAGTCCCGATAGACAGGTCGAGAGTCCTCCAAGTAGGTAATCAGCTCAGCGAAAGATGTTGGTGCACTCTATTTGCTCCGGAGTTGCTTGTTTGGTCAGAATGATTTAGATGTGTATTGTTTGGTATGGCGGGGCTCTGTCCTGACCTTTATGACAATTATGTATTCTTAGAGGCTTACAGACAGATGTCATGTACGCAAAAGATTGTATGGCCTTGTCGGCCTATGTTCAATGTATGAGTGGTTATTTTGGTCTTATAGGCTCATCTGTCTTATGTATAAGTTGGTATTACATGTTGTATTCTACCTATCTCATGGCAGCCTCTTCGGCTCAGTTATCTATGATAGTATGATACGAAAAGGTACGTTATATTGGTATTCAGTTGAGTAAGGAACCAGGTGCCCATCGCGGCTTATCGGTTTGGGTCGTGACAAAAGTGGTATCAGAGCAGCTCTGTCCTAGGGAGTCTACAAGCCGTGTCTAGTAGAGTTTTGTTTATGGGTGTGTCGTGCACCACACTTATAAGCAGAAAGCTACAGGGCATTTAGGACCGTCACTCTTTCTTCTTACTCTAGATCGTGTGGTAGAGCTCACTTGTAAGAATTCAATCTCCTAAATTCGATTTTATTCATAATACAACGATACCTATATCCAAAAAGACAGTTGGTAAGAGATATAGTTGTGGAAGAATTGAGTCAGAGGCACTCGATTTTTGCATCTTGCTTATAATGGATAAATATGAGGTATTCAACAGAACATGTGTGTACTAAGATGTGTAAGCTTCTTGATGAGGATTCCTAAGGCAAGAATGTCTATCCACTCATATGGTAAAAAGGAATAAGAGAATCGGAAGGTAGACACAAGTTTCAGCAAGCAAAAGAAGCAAAGGTGGAAAAGGGTACGAGGTACCCAGTTAATGAAAGTTAACGGTAATTACAATTCAAGAAGAGAAATGTAAGCATTCTGAGTTACTTTCAACAGTAACAGAGATATATACAATTGATCACACCCATTTCAGTTATGCCTTATGGGGGCTGACAGGTGTAGTTTAAGAGAAGGACGGGATATCAGGATCCGGATGGGGTTAGAGTAACCCAAAATGGTGAATAGATTATTTGTGTTAGTTGACATTTCCGAAGGATATTGCAAATATGGTAATAGATCTCCTTGTAAGATACCCAGATGGTGCACTCTAAAATAGTATAGCTAGTTACGAGTACCATAAAGATAGGCACTGGAATCCTGAAGGGATAAATATTATCTTAGTGTGAATCCCATCACTAGTAAATAAATAATGTCAGGCAACCCGAAGAGCCAACAGATGAAGCAAGGGGATCTAAAAGCAAAAGAATATCTTGTTAAAGTTTTCAGAATAAAGTGATAGACAGAAATATTAGCAGGGAAATAAGAAAAGAGATAACAAAGAATTATGAGTAAGTTGTGATATATGGATGACAACGGTAGATCGAAAGATGACAGTATTACAGAGTCTATAGACAAGGAAAGGAAAATACGATAGGTAACAGGCCTTGAGACAGCAAAAGAGTATAGGCCATAAAGTCATACCCTCATTTCGAGAAATAAGTTTGTGACTCCAACGTGATTACCAAAAGGAAAAGTTCAACCCTAGAGTAATAAGAAATCAGCATAGACGGATGAACAAGATAAGCTAAACATGAATTAAGGAGTGAGTGATTTGATAATAGTCGCCGTTATGAGAATTTTAGATTTGCATTACGACGATAATAGAATGGACGACAGAAGAATAACATTTGAAGGTCATTTAGGAAGACACTTCCCTAAAGCAAGCAAGGTGAGCAAAGTTAAGCTTAAGGGACTGTATGTGCCAGTTACACTAAGTGCCACCCTCGCGAGTAAGGAATTTGTTATCCTTGGTACAGAAGGATTATCGCGAGGTGAGTAAGGATCATCGATGATGTGAAAAGATGCCAAAGATAATAAGGTAAAACATCTATACGTAGATCATCGTAGCACTAAATCTTAGTGCTCCCCTAAAGGGGGGAATATGGAGTGATGTGGAATTAAGTCAGAATTAAGTGGTTCTAGTAACTATGGAATAGTAAAGGAAGAATGCAAAAAAAGAATAATAATAAGAAAGAAATGAGATTGCACTTATCCAAATCCAATAGATATTCTACGATTCCGAAATATTATGCAAACACGACGTCAAGAAGAGGAAGTAAGGGTTCCTGCCAGAGATGTTATTGATAAATAAGGAGCCAGTGTGAGACGTAAGTTAAGACAAAGAAAATAACCCAAGAAAGATTATAGGGAATATTGATATGAGAGTGGGCCAACGAGTGGTTAGTAGTTGATTCAGAAAGAGCCTAGTCATGGCTAGACAAGAGGTTACAGGCAAATCAATAGATCGTGCAAGATAAACATAGTGAACCCCTAACATAGTAAATCTAGTCTCGCAGATAATGATATCGTGACCCTTGAGATATATTCAGATAGGAGTTGGGGTAGTTAAAGGTAAATAAAAGAGAATGTCACTGGAAAGACAGTCAAAACTTCAGTTCATGAGCAACCCTACAAGTACGAGGGTGTGGAAATAAGTAATTGCGGATAATTATAGGCAAGGAAGAACATAAAAAATTTTGTCAAGTATACGATGTAATAAGCTCGCAGCTTTACAAGAGTCAGAAGGTCATCCCTAAGTACTACAATGAAAGACTAGCTGAGGAAATAAAGAAGAAGGCTTCAACCTAAGCACAGTGACCTAAAGAGGAAATGGTCATGTAAAAAAAGTCTCACTACAACATTGTATGCACTCCATAAGAAAGTGGCACCTACCGTGGCTAATGAACGGGAAGTAAAAGCAACAGTAGGATTCGAGATCATATGAGTTGCACGAAAAACATTATTCGATCAATGATCCAGAGTTAGTTACGTTATGAACGCACTTAAGATTTCAGAGTATTATCCATGTAGCATATATGTTGACAATCATACAGACGTAGAAGACTCCGGTATAAGTTAAAAGAAAGAATTGAGCCCAGGTCATAGACAAGGGATTGACTTGTTAAAAGATTGTATCATGGATATTCCATAGCGCCCATGAAAGGTTAATGTAATTACTAATACCAGATGCCGCAGATCAGAAAATAGTTTAAGCCTACATAAAGGCTGATCAGAAGGAAGAGGAAACTAAAGAGTTACATCAACAAAGTAAATCAGGAGTTTGATTATTGGACCCAAAAAATTATAGAAATCATGATTGAGAACATTGCAGAATCACTCTTAATATCAGAAGTACAAGAGTACAACATATATTCTATAACGGCTCTACGAGAAAGCCAGTTAGAAGAGTACCAACCTCATAAGAAGTCAGTATGAAGCTCCCACCGGATTATGTATGCACCAGATGTGCAAGTATTATAATAGAGCTTCAAATTATGGATGTAAATGATACCTATGTGGAAAGGAGGTCATGAAAGAGATAGAAGATGCGATGCGAGACTTTAAGGTAAAGTAAGGAAAAGGTAGGCAACGTACGAGATACTTAAACATAAAAAGTTATGGATAGTCCATACTTCGAATAGAAGGCTAAAAGCACTGGGATTCAGTATCCAAGAATGATAGCAGCATCGTCAACGGTATGTCTTCCAGCCTAGGTCTAGTTAAAAGAGTAAAGAAGAGTTAGAGATGATGTGATGTCTCGCTTGATGTTACAGAAGGACATAAGGAAATCTATGATGCAAGCAAGTTGAAGGAAGGTTGCGAGTAGTATAAATAGATATGTGTAGGTCACAAGCTAAAGTATGGTAAAGCGACAAGGTTTTAGAAAGACAGGANNGAGTAAGGATAAGAAAGGGCGAGGAAGAAGGTGACGAGAAAGGATAAGTCCTCAGGATTAAGCCCATGAAAACAAGAGAGCTGATGATTTCTCTAAGTTATAGAAAGCTTAGTATAGCCTGAATGAACTCAAATGAGTCAAGACTAATAGCATCTAGAAGAGATGGAATGTTGTCCTGGTAGTAGAATGAGGGTGTAATTANAGAATGGACAAGTTCTCGGGATTAAGCCCTTGAAAACAAGAGAGCAGACGGGTTCTTTAAGTTATAGAAAGCTCAGTATAACCTGAATGAACTCAAAGGAGTCAAGACTAATAGCATTTAGAAGAGATGGAATGTTGCTCTGGTAGTAGAATGAGGGTATAATTGTAATAGATAAAGGATGACGTTTGGGCCTTCAATTGAGTAATGATTTGATTTCTTGAATTGTACATGATTAAAATACCCACATAAGGTGAATCACATCGGGATGCTATGAAATACAGTTATGAAAGCATGGTATTGCCCCCAGGTGGATCAGTCTAATCATTTCAAATGTTCCCCGATGAGACGTGAGCCCTAGCGGCAGTATTACATAGAAGGTCAAGTTATCAGTGGTAGATTATAGATCAATATTGAGGTGAATCAACAATGGATGGACAAAAGTCACAAAGTATGAGGTGAGATTAGGCTGTCATTCTTAAGATGAACAGTAATGAGGAAGCATTAAAGGACATAGATTTATACATATGGGATAAGCAACGAACGTAACCCGGAGTTTGGTAGCAGACCTCAGTAACGATAAATGGAGGCAAGAGTTATGGTATATTATGACCTACTTAAATGCATTAAAGTCATGTGGATAGATAACCGGATCTATGAAATAAGGTATAGCAATATTTGTAAGTTCAACAAAGTACCGAACGAAGGATTCAATATACCTATAGATTCCTAGAGGGACATCTTGTCAAGTTCTGTATATGTTCACAAAGTGAGGCCTAGAGATTGGCTAAAAGCTGAAGGAAAGAGTCGCGTAGGCACATTTACAAGGTCAGAATCATATAAGCTGCATGATAGAAGGTAGCAACAGTTACGAGATTGGAAGGATTCCGACCACAAGTCGTGGTGTGAGAAAGAGGCCTAAAGGGAGGAATTCCCTGGCCTTTGGATTTATTCAAAAAATAGTTGCCTAGATGGAAAGGAGAGTACTAAGTTACGAAAATTATAAGTGCATCAGTCAACATTCGAGGACGAATGTTCCAAAGGATGGAATGCTGTTACACCCCATATTTTCGTACCTAAGTACGCCATAAGTAAATTGATGAAAGCTCGAAAATGAGATATTACATCCCGCATTTTCGTACGTTAAAGTTTCGTCATAAGTTAATCGACGTAAGTTCGGGAATGAGATTATTTTGAGACTGTAAGCATTATGCTCTTTCAAATAAGTGACGAGTAAATTCGTGAAGGCGAGAGGGTAAGTAAATCGAAGAAAATGAATTTCATCAAAGTTTGATATTTTGGGATAAAATACGGTCCAAGCTATAATACCCGATATTTATGGACGTGTATCCTACAAGGTACCACATGACCATGATAGTAAGGTGTATAAGGTGTGCTAAAAGTAAGTAGTAGTTTAAGTAATTTGAGATAATTCTTAATTATGTAGATAATTGGGTTACTTAATGATTTTGATGGGATAATTAACTAAGAATTAAAGTCTATGGATTATGTTTAAGGGCCCCAACGTGGCAGCTAAGAAACTTGGTTAAATATGACTCTTAAGTCATAAAGTAACGTGGCACCCTTAGAAAATTATATGGATTAGTCATCTTATCATGTGGGGCCCACCTAAAGGTTAAATAACCTTTCTAATTCACAATTTAATTGCTCATCTCTTAAGAACAAGCTTCAGCAAGGTCCATGAATTGCAATGGTAATGTGAGTATTTCAAAATATTTCCTACAAAGTTAACATTTCTTTAAGCCTTCTGCACGTGAATTGCATATATGCATTCACTTTAGCAATGCAAGCTAATGTTTTCTTACGCCCCCTTAAAAATTAGAAGATACAGCATCATGTTGCAGAGAGATTGCATACGTGATTTACAATGGTCAGAGCTGTAATGTGATATTTTGCGATTCTAAGGAAGTACAGTGTAATCTTTCTCAAGAATATCATATGAATTTTTTCCTATTTAGATCCGCCATTATGTGTTTTCACAAAGGATGTGTGTTACAGGAATTGTCAAGAGAATCGGTTCAGGTATGTTAAGGCTATCCCTTCTTTTCTTTTGGCGTGATCCATACGATATAAACGAAACGAGTAAACGCACAATTTTCATAAATGACTCTATTCATAGATGTATTAGGGGTGTCTATATTATTGATTCCCCATGTGAATTATTATTATTATATCTTTTGTTCATGGGTCTCAGAAAAATACATATTTGATAAAGTTTATCCGAAAGGCATATTGATTTTGTGACATTCTGAGAAATCTTATTAATATATTTCTTATTCATTTCATGCATTTATATATGTACATTGACCCATGAACAGATGGTATTATATACGCGTATGTATATATGTATATTATATTTTTATGAGATATGAGAAAAGGTTACGGCGTTATATACACACCACTACCTGATCAGCTGGTATACGTTGATGATTTTGCCCATAGTGGCCGAGATGATATGATGGGATACCCTCAGAGGCTTGATGATGTTATGAACACATGTACCTATGCACGACATGACATTCATACGCATACGCATGACACTATGAGTATTTCATGATTTACAGAGTTATTCATACTTACATGTCGAGTCTTTTACTCCATGTTTCTCTCATGTCTATTATTTATTGATTTTTATTTCTTACATATTCAATACATTATTTATACTGACGTCCCTTTTGCCTGGGGATGCTGCATTTCATGTCCGCAAGTCCCGATAGACAGGTCGAGAGTCCTCCAAGTAGGTAATCAGCTCAGCGAAAGATGTTGGTGCACTCCATTTGCTCCGGAGTTGCTTGTTTGGTCAGAATGATTTAGATGTGTATTGTTTGGTATGGCAGGGCTCTGTCCTGACCTTTATGATAATTATGTATTCTTAGAGGCTTGTAGACAGATGTCATGTACGTAAAAGATTGTATGGCCTTGTCGGCCTATGTTCAGTGTACGAGTGATTATTTTGGTCTTATAGGCCCATCTGTCTTATGTATAAGTTGGTATTATATATTGTATTCTACCTATCTCACGGTAGCCTCTCCGGCTCAGTTATCTATGATAGTATTGTACGAAAAGATACATTATGTTGGTACTCAGTTGTAAGGTATCGGGTGCCTGTCGCGGCCCATTGGCTTGGGTCGTGACATCAAATTCAAATCAAAAACTGCTTTCTTAATCTCCTCTTCATCATGGATGCCACAAAGCCTAATATTATCCTCATGAGTAACCTTATGATCAATATAATCCAAGTGTTCCAGCTCTGGTTCTCCTTCATCTTTAAACATAGCTGAAAAATATTCCACAGCCTCCCTAGCAATATCTTCCTCCCCATTGATCCATTGCCCATCAGATCTTTGGATTCTCTATATAGATGCCCTTCTTCTTCTTTCGTTGATGATTGCATGAAAATATTTAGTATTGGAATCTCCCTCCTCAATCCATTTGATATTTGCCCTCTGCTTGAGGATAGATTCCTCATATTTTAACCACTTTGTGTGTTCCGCTTGAGCTTTGTGCACTTGAGGTCTGAGGTATTCAGCATCATTATCAATGTATTCTATTTCAAGATCTTGCATTTTATGCTCCCATTCTTTGAATTGATCAAATAAATTCCTAATTTGCTCTCTGGACCACTGACTAAGCTTGGCACTAATTTGTTTCATCTTGAGTTGTAGTCTTCTCATGCAGTTTCCCCCAACGTCTACATTCCATGCCTCTTGCACAATCGTTTTACAATTTGGTTTGTCAGTCCAGAAGTTCAAGAATTTAAAATATTTGATAACAGGCTGTTCTAAAGTTAGAATACTTCACTAGCATAGATGTGTGGTCTGACCCTGTGCTTGATAAATGTTCTATATCAATAAAAGAAAATTTGCCAGTCCAGTGATGATTAATAAACACCCTATCTAGCCTTTCCCAGATACTTCGATGCCTTCCCATTGCATTACACCAAGTGAACCTCATACCTTTATAACATGCATCCACCATACCACAATCTTCCATACACGATATAAATTCCTAACTTTTCTCCATTCTATGGGGATTGCCTCATTTCTTGTCTTCTGGACTCATAATTGCATTGAAATCTCCACATATGCACCAGGGATCATCAATATAGTTGCTGCAGTGTATCAAATTATCCCACAAAGGAACCCTTAGATGTTGTTTAGATTTAGCATATACTGTTGTGAACCAAACAGCTTCACTGTCATTCTTCCTGGTAATCTTGAGTATAATTTGTTGCTCACTATTCTCTGCCACTACTGCATCAAATTCAGCTGACCATAAGACCCAGATTTTTCCATTACAATTTACATAACAGCCTTCGAAACCTGAACATCTTCTATATTTGTCTATTTGCTCTGCTTTAACAAAGGGTTCTTGTATAACTATGATTTGAATTTTATGAAGACCTGTTAAAAATTTCAACCTTTCAAAAGCCCCCCTGGAGTTTACTCCTCTAATATTGCAAATGATTGTGCTAATCATTAAGAACATCAGAAGAAACTTTAACACTTTGAGCTCCTTTCCTCATAGCCCTTGTGATCGGGCGAGGCTTTGGCATGCCTTTATGACCTTCATGTTTACTTTTGCAAAAATTCCTTGGAGATAAGTTTCCTGTATAGATGAGCTCCTTCCTCTGTTGTGAAACAACATCCTCCGTCACCTCACCTCTTCATGAAGTTTTAGGCACAAAAGCTTCAATAAGAGCCTCTTCATGTGAAGAATTACATTCTTCATATTCGTCCTCTGGAATATCTTCAGTTTCACTCTCTTGTTCTTCTCCATAATCAGAATTATAATCACTCGAATCCTTCACCTTGTCATTAATCATCCTATCAGCAGCAACATCTGGTTCCGAATTTTGTTGAAACTCGGGAATAAATACTGTAGAAACACGTATTTTGTTGCTTGAGTTCTACATTATATAGAATAAAATTTCCTAATAAAGAAGTTTGGCAGTGATTGAAACTCAGTAGTATTTATTCCTGAACTGGGAAGACTTTTTTTTTATAATAATATTATATAGAATAAAATGAAAAGTTTAAAATTATTTTTTAAATATAAAAATACGTCATTTTTATAGGAAAAATCTTTAGAATAGGACTAAAAAGAAATAATGTCACATAGGACGAAACAAATTTATATGAAAAATCATGAGAAAGACTGAGCTGACAAGGCCTATTACATATGAAGTTGGGCCGGTCACATCCGGTTATTTACCTAATTGGGCTGCCTCGATATGACTTGTTTGGTCCAACCCACTTGACATGAATACCAATAATATAGGAAAAATGTATATTGTCGCTCTCAAAATAATTGTAATATATATATATATATATTGTATATTTATACATTATGTATGTTATATACAAAAATTATATAAATTTTATACTCTTGTTCGACTACCAAATATAAATAGTTTCTGGCGCGGACTAGAAGTGAAAAACCCCCAATAATATAGAGTTTGAAAGTAAATGTATGAATCATATACCAAGAATCCAAGAGATATATTGCTTCTATTGAAATTGGACACAATGTCCACTTCGTTTTGCTTTGGCGTTTTGATCTTTGCTATTGCACTATCCAGGAGAAAATTAAGCTACAATTTCTTTTCAAGTTCATTTTTCGCACTGCGTTCAAAACCTGAAATCTTTTATTCCATTGGCGAACAAATCTGGTTCCAAACCATGGTGAAGAATTATTTAGTACCTATACTGATGGGACGTAGTAGGGATCCCATAAAATTAACCGAGGTACACAAGTTGACCCGGACATTACTGCTATATTTAACTTAGATTCAAAGTTTTTTGCCTCATATATACAACTCATATTACCTGATACCCTTTCGCGTCACATACTAATGTAGAATTTTGTTACAAAAGGTAGATTATATTATCATGAGAGTAAAAGAACTGTATAGATATAAAAGTTTTTCTATTATAGTGATCGCAGGAAGAGGACATTCGTGAAGAAGAAATTCAGGGAATATATATATATTGTTTTTGGAAAAGAAACTTGGGTGAAATAAAAATTTGTCATTTCTATACATTCCATATTGCTCTACCAAACAAGAGATAATAAGAGACGCATAAATTAACCTTTATTTTCCTTGTAACCAAAAAAAAAAAGAAAAAAACTTTAGTTTAGTCGCTTAAATTAACCTTTATTTTCTTTTTCTTTTTTCCTACTTTTTTGTGGTCATTTCTTTTTTATTGCAAGTATCTAATTTTCTACTCCTCCATTTACTTAGCATGAACACTACGAGCGTCAAACCACCTAATTTTTAATGTGAGTTTGGACATAAAATTTATATATTTAAAACTATAAAAAAGTACTACAAGTCATAATAATTTAATAATTAAAATAATGTAAAAAATATTTTAAAGAATCATGGCCAAAATAATATTTGTTTGACTCTCCAATTATTAGCTCGATTGCATAAAATGCAATTAGATATTCTTACGCCATTCTGGTTTCACGTTCTCATTCTAACGTATTTCCACTGATCACTCTTTTCTTAGTTGATGATACCATTTCAAAAGTAGAAATGACACTCTACAAGCTCCTATTTAAGAATTAGCCAGTGGCCCAGTACATTATGAATTTCAATTTTTCGGTTCAAAATTTTGGAACAAAAATATCTTGAATTGTCCTGAAATTATGATTTTTAATTTAAAATTTCAGAACAAAATAAGTACCGGCTATTCTCTAAATAGCATCCCCGAAAATGACTATATGTGTAGTTGCCCCCATTTCAAACGTGCCAAACAACACCTCTTGCTTCTTCTTTGACTCACTAGCAAATCTTAAACATATTTAACTTACTCACCTTCTAAAGAATTATTAGACTATTGAAATAATTTAACATGTTAAAAGAGATTGTCATGTATTTTATTTTTCAAAATAATTAATTCTACTTATATGGATGAAGGGTAGTTCGGTGCACAAAGCATCCCACGTTCAAATAGGTTTTGGGAACGGTCGCAGGGGTGTGATGTAGACAATCAACTCTAATGCAAGTATTAATGTCTGCTTCGACAGCTTGAACCAACCCGTGACATTAGGTTATACGGAAACAACTTTACGGTTACTCCAACTTTATCCGGAATGAAAGCAATGCATACGATGCGTAGAAGTTAAGTAGTATCTTTTGATTGAATATCCATTATTTTGACTTTTGAGGGTTCCGTTGGTCCTTCACGACTGAATTAATGAGGCAATTGGTCCAATATTGGACTATAGCATCATTGGTTTAGGAAATCACTCCACATTTTAAAAAGGGGAAATGACACTACTGTATAGTCACTCTTAAAATAATAGCCGAAAAAATATATTTTTTGTATATATATACATTTTGTATGTTATATACAAAAATTATACAAATTTTATATATTTTTTCGACTATCGATTGTAAATAGTTTCTGATGCGGGCTAAAATTGACGATAACCCATCTAAAAACTTGCATTTAGGGATTACGTTATTCATAATAACAAGTGGGGTTTCTGCATGACTAACAGTGGATAATGAAAAGGCCATTTGAAACCTGATTCTCCTGGTTTTTTCACGACTAAATCAAATCTGTTTGGCATGCTGTTTCGTTTGATACGAGGGATAATGAATAATTAATTTCTGAATTAAATTTGAGATTAATTCATCTTACATTTGGTCGGGATAAAATTGCGGTATAACTAATCCCGATATTAGTTATTCAGGGATTATGGTGTTATTTTTATCCCTATGAAAGGGTGGGATAACAATCCCAGGACAACTAATTCTTGGATAATTTGTTTTCCAACCAAACGAACCGTTAAAGACCATAGAGCGACTACCTATCAGGATGAGAAACGTAACTTTGCTATGGTTAAAAACTTTAATTTAAGATCTCTCTCTTAGAGCTCGTTTGGTATGACAGATAAGGTATAATTTATTCCGGCATTAAATTTGAGTTGAATTTATCCCATTTTTGGTTGGAATAAAATCGTGGTATAACTAATTACGGGATTAGTTATTCCGGGATTGTTGTATTTTTTTATCCCTATGAGAGGGTGAGATAACTAATCTCGAAATAATTAATCATGTGATAACTTGTTTCCTAACCAACCAACCCCTTATTGAAATCTTTTACAAAATAAGGTACCTACTGAAGGAAATAATTTCATCTTGGTCAAACTCAGGAAGTAATTATAGAATTTGTTATATATTTTAATTAAGATAAAAGGAATAGGGAGAAGAGGCACAACTAAATATTGCAGAAGTTCCTGAAAAGTTATATCACTTCAGAAAACATAAAAGAAATTCTAAACGTTAGAACTTCTCACTTTTCCTTCCCTCCTATTTTTATATTTAAAAAGAGTTTAATCTTCTGTAACTCAGTTAGATTATATACATTTGACTTTTCTTCACTGTTCGTATTTGTCATTGTATTGATAAGTTATGTAAAAACTGATGAATTCGTTCGAACTCGTATCTAATATTATACTTCGCCCCTAAAGTAGAAAGTAATGAGCAAAAGCCATATACTAATATTTTATGCATGTGAAACGAACGTTGACAGTCAACAGTTCTCGAAATGGAAAAAAATAAATCATTGTTGGGTAATTAATTCAAAATAATTCATAGAAAAAATCATGAAATCAGAGCAATGATCAAATCCCATCCCCTGTCAATATATATTCAATATGCTAGCTATTGCTACTTGGCCTGCACCATTTAATATTCATTGTCAATGTCTCATATCCCACCGCCATTTATGACTATCATGTCAAAATTAAAATCTCATCCATACTCTGATTGCTGTTATATATTAAATATATGTTGAATAATATGTTTCACTTACTAAGGCTTTATATTATTTGTTGTTTCAAATTTTTTATAATTATAATTTTTCGGTTTGAAAGATTGTGTTTTACTGTAATCATGTTATTTGTGTAATTTAAAAATAAGAAACTCCAAATACTTCCCTCTGATGTTTGCCTTTGCAATACCGTTGAAATTTTTTAGATTTGAGATATTACATTTAATTCTGTTGTTTTTAGTTTGTATAAAAAAAGTATAACATTTTCATATTTGAAAATAATTTAATCTTTTATATATAATTATCTTTAGGACGACTATCGCAATTTTTTTAATTTTTTTTTTTGTGTTTCACCCGATGTCTGGTACCCATCCGGATTCGCGCTGGGAAGGCCCATATTGGAGGGGGGGGG
>AWOL01S0027283.1:10153-22719 GCA_000715115.1 Nicotiana otophora | reverse complement strand
TACTACACTCTGCACTTCTTGTACAGATTTCGGAGTTGGTCCCAGCGGCGTACCATAGACTTGTTCGGATTTCAGCTACTCAGAGGAAACGTGAGGTATAACTGCATGACATCCGCAGTTCTGAAGTCCACATCTACTTTACTTTAGCTGTGTGTTTATTTCGTGACAACTTTATTTTATTGCGGCCCTTATTTGTATTATTCTAGAAGTTCGAGCACTTGTGACACCAATTCTGGGATGGTATTTAGACATCGCTGTTATTATGGATTATTCACTATATTTCAGACTTTACTTCCACAATTGTTCTTTGTTATTAATAAATTTAAAAATTGTTTTAAAAATAGATAATATTATTCTAACGTCACTACTAGAAATCCGGTAAAAACCGACCATAGTTGGTCGGTAATGGCCAATAACCGACCAAAATACGACCATTTACGTGTGGACGGTATTTTAGAGGTCGGAAAGGAATACCGACCAAAGTTGGTCAGAAATTACCGACCAACTTTGGTTGGTCAATTAAATTCAAAAAAACAATAATGCAAAACAAAAAACCGACCAANATATATATATATATATATATTGGGGGATCGGGTTGTGCACCGCAACAGACTTGATTAAAATGAATATATTGGAGGAACGGGTTGCACGCCGCAACAGAATTGAATATGAATATATTGTGAGAGTTGGTTGCACGCTGCAACGGAAATTGATAGAAATGATAATTGGTTATGACTGTTGAGTTGGCTTCAATTATTATAAATGAGTTACCTGATTTATTTCTATTATTTATTGTTGTTACTAATATTGCGTACAGGTTAATGTAAGTGACTCGCCTTAGTCTCATCACTACTTCGTTGAGGTTAGACTCAGCACTTACCAGTACATGGGGTCGGTTGTACTGATACTACACTCTGCACTTCTTGTACAGATTTCGGAGTTGGTCCCAGCGGCGTACCATAGACTTGTTCGGATTTCAGCTACTCAGAGGAAACGTGAGGTATAACTGCATGACATCCGCAGTTCTGAAGTCCACATCTACTTTACTTTAGCTGTGTGTTTATTTCGTGACAACTTTATTTTATTGCGGCCCTTATTTGTATTATTCTAGAAGTTCGAGCACTTGTGACACCAATTCTGGGATGGTATTTAGACATCGCTGTTATTATGGATTATTCACTATATTTCAGACTTTACTTCCACAATTGTTCTTTGTTATTAATAAATTTAAAAATTGTTTTAAAAATAGATAATATTATTCTAACGTCACTACTAGAAATCCGGTAAAAACCGACCATAGTTGGTCGGTAATGGCCAATAACCGACCAAAATACGACCATTTACGTGTGGACGGTATTTTAGAGGTCGGAAAGGAATACCGACCAAAGTTGGTCAGAAATTACCGACCAACTTTGGTTGGTCAATTAAATTCAAAAAAACAATAATGCAAAACAAAAAACCGACCAAAGTTAGTCGGTCTTTTAATTATGTAATCAAAAGATTCACTATCTGAAAATTGAACCGGGGTCTGTACTGTGGCAGGATACTATTTTACCACTAGACCATTGGTGCATGTTATTTTAAGACTGTCCTTTATTTGATTTATACACTTTAATTGTATTTTTACACTAAAATAACCGACCAAAGTTGGTCGGTTTTATTAAAAAGTAAAATTATCGGCCAAAGTTGGTCGGTTTTTTTAAATGACTGGCCGAATTAACCGGCCAATTTTGGTCCATATTTTTATATTTTAATTGAAAAACCGACCAAAGTTGGTCGATTTCTTGAAAAATAAATTTCGCGGGATTCAAAAATAGTTTCCCACATTTTTGCGCCAAAGAAAACCGACCAAAGTTGGTCGGTTTTGTAAAACAAATTTAAAAATAAAATATTTTGAAAAACCGACCAACTTTGGTCGGTTTTTTGACCGATCAAAGTTGGTCGGTCGACCTTGGTCGGTTTTAGCGGAATTTCTAGTCGTGCATTGGCGTTCCTAGCAAGTGAAATGTTAGCCGCCATCACGATCCGAAGGTGGGAATTTAGGGTCGTGACACATTCAAACCAGTGAGAAACTGCAGCAGTCTCTGAGCCTCAAAGTGCTGAGCATATTGTTTAGACTCAGGACATAGAAAACCTGGGCATGGCATTAGAGCATCAAACGCATCCCACAAATCTCTTAGCTTTGAGAAGTAGTCTGCTATAGTCATGGTTCCTCGAGTCAGATTGTGCATTTCTCTATGAAGAAACAATACTCTAGAGTCATTCACTTTGTCAAATCTCTCTTTTAGATCTTCCTACACTTTGTGAGCACTAGATGCATATAGTACACTACTCAGCAAACCAGTCCTAACATCATTCATTATCCACCACAAAACAACAACATTAACCTTTTCCCACAAATCATGAAGCTCCGGTTCAAACTTTGATTTTTGGAAACCTTCCATCGACAAAACCTAACTTACTTTTATCTAACAAACCAATCCTCATAGCACGACTCCACAAGGCATAGTTATCAGACCCAGTCAATTGAATGGAGACTAGAGAACTACCTGGTGTGTCAGTTGGTTGCAGGTACAGTGGGTGATTATGATCGATAGAGGGGAACGACGAACCTGTTGGAGCAGAATTGCCAAAAATGCCATTAGTTGTTGTACTACCTGTTGTATTGTCATCTTCAGTACCAATCGTCATTGTTGACTGCGGCTTTAGAGAAAATTACAAACCCTAGCTTCAATTTGAGATCACTCTAAGACAATTCTGCACCTAATTCTGCAGAATTGAAGTAATCTAGAAGCAGAGGAGAGAATCGCAGAATGGCCTAGATCATTGTCGGTGGCTCTGATACCATGTTAGATGCCATGGACAATTGATCTAGAGCTTGAGAAAAGAGAAGACTAGGCTCAGCGAAAGAGATGAGAAACGAGAACTGTTTCATTGAAGTGGCAGAAGAAGCAAAAATCAAATTGTCTTAATGCTATCCTAAGAGTACAAATATGTCACGACCCAAAATCCAACTAGTCGTGATGGCACCTAACTCAATCCGTTAGGTAAGCCAGCTAACAACTATCCAATCCCAATGAAATTTAATAAGACAATCAAGTGAAATAAAATATCTAAATCTTATTCATTCCCCAAGGACTGGTAGTACAAATCATGAGCTTCTAAGATTAGAATTTATAAAGCTGGTATGAAATAAATACATCATCTGTTCGAAATATACATAAACAGATTTTCTTTATAAATCTAAGGCTACCATGATCAAGAGGCAGCTACGACCGGAACACGGGTACGTCTCCAAATTCAGCCCCCGTCGATCACATCAACATCAACATCAAATATTTGCAGGCAAGGTACAGAAGTGTAATATGAGTAAAACCGACCCCATGTACTCAATAAGTAACAAACCTAACCTTAGGTTGAAAGTAGTAACGAGCTGGGACAAAGGTCAAAGTTCAACACCAATAGCCAAATAACAGTTCATAACAAAATAATAAAAGTGATAACAGAAGTAAATCAGATATGTAGTGCTCAGATTGTTCACAATTCCGAAAAATAGGCATGTTTTTCACGTATAAGAGTGAAAACCCAAATCTTTTACCGAAAACACCAAAATATAAGTTTGTAAAATCGTGATTTTCCCTTCTAAAACTTTTCAATAGGTAAATGTTTCATTATCAAATGGCATGAGAAAAAGTACATCATTATGCCTACATGTCAATGTGTATGAGAAGTTATGAATGACGTGATACCGTACAGTATGAGGAAAAATGCGTCTCTATGCTTGTATGTCGAGTGTGCATGTCAGTGCAGTGCAACACGGTGATAAAACCTTATGCATACTCTCAGAGTATAAACTCACTCAACCCTCCCAGTCACTCAGTCCTCCCAATCGCTCGGCACTCGCACTCAGTAGGTACATGCGCTCACTGGGGGTGTGTACAGACTCCGGAGGGGCTCCTTCAGCCCAAGCCTATAATCCGCACGGACAACTCACGTGTTATAATATCAATATCTGGATCCGCACGGACAACTCACGTGCTGCACGGACAATTCACGTGCTATAGTATCAATAACCTCATAATCAGCCCCTCGGCCTCACTTAGTCATCAATCTCTCCAGTCTCACGGGCTCACTATGTCATGAAACTAGCCTAAAATGATGATGTGATGTATCAATGATTAACAACAGAGACTGAGATATGATATATAATGAATGTATATGACTGAGTACGAAATTATAATTTAAAAATATAATTCGACAGCAGAAATGACTTCAGTGGGTCCCAATAATACAAGCATTTGCCTAAGCATAATTTCTAACATGAGTTACAGCTCAGTTTCACTAACAAATGACAAATACACGGAAAAATACAAGTTAATTGACTACACAACTCTACGGAATTGACTGAGTCTCAATTTCCACGGTGCACACCCACGCGCCTGTCACCTAGCATGTGTGTCACCTCCAAGCAAATCACATAACACATAATTCAGGGTTTTATATCCTCAACACCAAGTTTAGAAGTGTTACTTATCTCAAACCGTGCAATTCTTTATTCCAATAGGCCTTTGCCTCACGAATTGGCCTCTGAATGCCTCTTATCTAGTCACAAATAAGTGTAGGAATCAATTCCATACGAAAATGCTAAGTTTTACAATACAAATCCGAAATTCAACTCAAAAATTAATAGTGGGGACCACGTCTCGGAACCCGACGAAACTCATAAAATCCGACAACTCATTTAATTACGAGTCCAACTATACTAGTTTTATTCAAATCCGACTCCGAATTAATGTTCAAATCTCGAAAATTCATTTTATGGAATTGTAGAAATTTCCTCCGATTTCTCTTGAAACATCAATAATCTAACGCCGAAAATGAATTAATTCATGGAATTCAATATAATCACAAGGGATTCAAGAACACTTACCCCAAGTTGTGTGGTGAAATTTACCTCTGAAAATCGCCCAAACCGAGCTCCCCAACTCTGTTTTTATCAAAAATGGCAAAACCTCCCCTTTATAGGGATTTTTAATGTTCGAGTACCACAGGTGGCGTGGGGCTCTACCTGTGGCCCAGGTTCCAAAACATCAAAATTCCCAGTGCTAGGGCTAGCTACCCTGGGCGCTAGCGATGGGAAATCTTTTCTATTTCGCTTGGAAATGGGAATAACTCTCTCATACGGTGTCTGAATTCGACGATTCTTTTTGCTATGGCTCCGTAATTTAAATACAGATCTAATGCTTCAATCAACACTAAAGTTGGAGCTCATTTGATTATTGTGATACCACTTATTCTTGAAGAAATGACATGGAAACATTCTAGAAATATCAAATTAAGATCCGTTAACCATCCGAAATCCACCCGAGGCCTTCGGGACCTCAACCAAATATACCAACAAGTCTTAAACATCATACGAACTTAGTCAATGCCTCAAATCATATCAAACAACACTAAAAATATAAATCACACCCTAATTGAAGCTTAAATGAAACTATCGAATTCCAACTTCTACATTCGATACCGAAACCTATCAAATCAAGTCCGATTGACTTCAAAATTTGCACACAAGTCATAAATTACATAATAGACCTATTCAAATTTCCAGAATCGGATTCCAACCCCGATATCAAAAAGTCAACTCCCGGACAAACTTCCAAATCTTCCATTTCCAACTTTCGCCATTTCAAGCCACAATCAACTACGGACTTCCAAATAAATATCCGGACACACTCCTAAGTCCAAAATTACTATACAGAGCTATTGGAACCATAAAACTTCATTCCGGAGTAGTTTTGCACAAAAATCAAACTCCGGTCAACCCTTTGCCTTAAGCTTCTAAACAAGGATTGTTCTTTCAATTTAATCCCGAATCATCCGAAAACCAAATCCGACAATTCACACAAGTCATAATGTACATTACAAAGCTGCTCGATACATTAAGCCACCAAACGAGATGCTAATTCTCAAAACAACAAGTCGGGTCATTACATTCTCCCCCACTTAAACATACGTTCGTCCTCGAATGTGCCAAGAGTTGTTCCTAAACTTTCAAATCACTTTTCCACCTTACCACGCACATACCCAGGGGTGATACCACGTCACCCTATTCCATATAGGCCTGGCAACACCAGAATTGAAGATCATTACTTTAACCTTAGTCCGTAAAATATAGAACCCAATTTCCAACATCCAGAATTTCTTACAAGACCCGAGTCTCACATCTACACACTATATAAATTTGAACAAGCAGTATCAAGCCATATCCATAACCCCAGATATAATCACATAACATACTACACAATTCGCATACAAAAACTCCAACTAGTAGTGATGGCACCTAACCCAACCCGTCACGTAAGCCAGTTAACAACTATCTAATCCCAATGAAATTTAATAAGACAATCAAGTGAAATAAAATATCTAAATCTTATCCATTCCCCAAGGACTGGTAGTACAAATCATGAGCTTCTAAGATTAGAATTTACAAACNTAACCCGTCACGTAAGCCAGTTAACAACTATCTAATCCCAATGAAATTTAATAAGACAATCAAGTGAAATAAAATATCTAAATCTTATCCATTCCCCAAGGACTGGTAGTACAAATCATGAGCTTCTAAGATTAGAATTTACAAACCTGGTATGAAAAAAATACATCAACTGTTCGAAATGTACATAAACATATTTTCTTTATAAATCTAAGGCTACCATGAATAAGAGGCAGCTACAGCTGGAATGCAAGTACGTCTCCAAATTCAGCTCTCGTCGATCACAATAACATCATCATCCAATATCTGCACGTAAGGTGCAGAAGTGTAGTATGAGTACAACCGACCTCATGTACTCAATAAGTAACAAACCTAACCTTAGGGTGAAAGTAGTGACGAGTTGGGACAAAGGTCAGAGTCCAACACTAATAGCCAAACAACAGTTCATAACAACATAATAAAAGTGATAATAGAAGTAAATCAAAGATGTAGTACTCAGCTCGTTCACACTTCTAGAAAATAGACATGTTTTTCACGTATAATAGTGAAAACCCAAATCTTTTACCGAAAACACCAAAATATAAGTTTGTAAAATTGTGATTTTCCCTTCTAAAACTTTTCAACCGGTAAATGTTTCATTATCAAATGGCATGAGAAAAAGTACATCTCTATGTCTACATGTCAATGTGTATGAGAAGTTATGAATGACGTGATACCGTACAGCGTGAGGAAAAATGCGTCTCTATGCTTGTATGTCGAGTGTGCATGTCAATGCAGTGCAACACAGTAATAAAACCATATGCATACTCTCAGAGTATCAACTCACTCAGTCCTCCCAGTCACTCAGTTACTCAGTCCTCATAGTCACTCAGGCCTCCCAATCGCTCGGCACTTGCACTCAGTAGCTATCTGCGCTCACTGGGGATGTGTACAGAGGCCGGAGGGGCTCCTTCAGCCCAAGCGCTATAATCCGCACGGACAACTCACGTTCTACACAGACAACTCACGTGCCATAGTATCAATATGTGGATCCGCACGGATAACTTATGTGCTATAGTATCAATAATCTCACAATCAGGTCCTCGACCTAACTCAATCATTAATCTCTCGAGTCTCTTGGGCTCACTATGTCATGAAACTAGCCCAAAATGATGATGTGATGTATCAATGATTAACAACAGAGACTGAGATATGATATGCAATGAATGTATATGACTAAATACAAAATTACAATTTAAAAATATAATTCGACAGCAGAAATAACCTCAGTGGGTCCTAATAATACCAGCATTTGCCTAAGCATGATTTCTAATATGAGTCACAACTCAGTTTCCAATAAAAATTCAAAATGCAATAAAAATTCAAAATTCAAAATTCAAAATCCATACGAAAATACTAAATTTTCCAATAAAAATTCAAAATTCAACTCAAAAATCAACAATGGGTCCCATGACTCAGAACCCGATGAAACACACAAAATCCAACAACGCATTCAATTACAAGTCCAATCATACTAATTTTATTTAAATCCAACTCCGAATCGATGTTCAAATCTCAAAAATTTATTTTATGAAATCGTAGAACATTCCTCTGATTTCTCTTGAAACATCAATAATCTAACGCCGAAAACGAAGATTAATTCATGGAATATAATCACAAGGGAGTCAAGAATATTTACCCCAAGTTGTGTGGTGAAATTGTTCTTTGAAAATCGCCCAAACCGAGCTCCCCAACTCTGTTTTTATGAAAAATGGTAAAACCTCCCGTTTATAGGGATTTTTAATGTTCGAGCGCCACAGGTAGCGTGGGGCACTAACTGTGGCCCAGTTTCTAGAACATCAAAATTCCCAGCGCCAGGGCTAGCTACCCTGGGCGCTAGCGATGGGAAATCTTTTTTATTTCGCTCGTAAATGAGCATAACTCTCTCATACGATGTCCGAATCTGACGATTCTTTTTGTTATGGCTCCGTAATTTCAATACGAATGTAATGCTTCAATCAACACTGAATTTGGATCTCATTTGATTAATATGATACCACTTATGCTTGAAGAAACAACGTCGATACATTCTAGAAATATCGAAATTAAATTCCGCTAACCATCCGAAATCCACTTGAGGGTACTCGGGACCTCAACCAATTATACCAAAAGGTCCTAAAATATCATATGAACTTAGTCGATGCCTCAAATCACATCAAACAATACTAAAAACATGAATCGAAGCTTGAATGAAACTATCGAATTCCAACTTCTACATTCGATGTCGAAACCTACCAAATCAAGTTCGATTGACTTCAAAATTTGCACACAAGTCATAAATGACATAACAGACCTATTCAAATTTTCAGAATCATATTCCAACCCCGATATCAAAAAGTTAACTCCGGTCAAACTTCTAAACCTTCCATTTCCAACTTTTGCCATTTCAAGCCAAAATCAATTACGGACTTTCAAATAAATATTCGGACACACTCCTAAGTCCAAAATCATCATACGGAGCTATTGGAACCATCAAAACTCTATTCCGGAGTCGTTTTGCACAAAAATCAAACTCCGGTCAACTCTTTGCCTTAAGCTTCTAAACAAGGATTGTTCTTTCAATTTAATCATGAATCATCCGAAAACCAAAGCCGACAATTCATACAAGTCATAATACACATTATGAAGCTGCTCGAGACCTTAAGCCACCGAATGGGATGCGAATTCTTAAAACGACAAGTCAGATCGTTACAAAATATTTATATATATCTCTAACCACTAACTAACTACCTTTATTAACAAACTAACCAACCTAGTTAGTTATTATAATAACAGTTAACTATAGTTAAGTATCAGCTTGTTAATAAATCCTTCAACATTAACTACTTTGCTTTTTGCCCAAGGTTGTAAAATTTCTAATATAAATAACTTTTTCAAAATTGATAACTAAGAGTGTGTCCCATATGGAGTACAAGAATGTTTCTTTACTGATACTTTTAATGGTAAAAGAGTTCGTCAATGATGTCTACAAATATTGATTGTAGTTTTTTTATATGGAGTTTAGACTATATTAGATTTTTATTATAGCCTCTAATATTGGTGTTCAAACTCAAAGAATTACGAACTGATTTTCAAAATAAGATCGTCTTGATGTAGACACCGAGACACGCAACTTAGAAGGCTAAAGAAAAAATAAAATCCAAGGTCAGAGAGCATTAATGGGAGGTTATAAAATCAATAGTACCCCAAAATTGCCAAGACCAAACAAAATTAACATATTTTTCTATAAAACTTTATGATACTACCTAAATCCATTCTGCTCTACCAAGATTCTTTCCTTACTTTGATTACAACAATTTGTTTTCCTCTCAAGAACACGCACTTGAACTAACTTAAAAACTGTGAGAACATTTGCAATAAGAAACTTCTAAAACTTTTATAATCACGACACAATTTTATGTGACATAAATGATTGCTTAATTACTCTACTATAGATTGGTCGTTATTCATCCCTAATTTGAAGAAATTTTTACATGCCTTTTTAACCCAACTTGATAAAGATTGATCATATTTTCTATTATATAGAAAAGGCTTGTTGGTCGACCAAGGACAACAACAACAACAACAACAACAACCCAGTATAATCCCACTAGTGGGGTCTGGGGAGGGTAGTGTGTACGCAGACCTTACCCCTACCCTGGGGTAGAGAGGCTGTTTCCAAATGACCCTCGGCATCCTTCCCTCCAAGAACTCCCCACCTTGCTCTTGGGGTGACTCGAACTCACAACCTCTTGGTTGGAAGTGGAGGGTGCTTACCATCAGAGCAACCCACCTTGTCACTGGTCGACCAAGGACATAAATGCCAATTTACTTTTTCATTTAATTTTTTATGTATAAACCCGGTGGCTTTGCCCCAAATTGAATTGCCACGTACCCCTCCTCTAGTTTGCTTTTTTTGTGGCACAAAAATCTTCTGCAGCTTTTTTGTTCATTGTGTCTGGGTTTGTTATTTATCATTTAATTTCAATTTGATAGTGTTTTTGACATTTTATCTATTAACTAATGTGATTTTACTTCCGTTTCTTTATTCTGGACGACACATGTTCATCTTAGTGGGACAACTGGCTTCATACAACCCTTTTCTTTTTCTTTCTCCGTCTCTGTTCTTCTATTCCCTCTTTTGCGCCCTCTCACTCTATTCCTATATTTGTATGTTTCTTTCTTGAATCTCAAATTCTAGCTTCTTCGTTCTTCCTATGGTGTTCATCTTTCAAATTGTAAGCTCTTTATTTTGGTGGTTTTTTTCTGCAATTCATTTTTTGCTAACCGGATGTTTACATTGGATTTTCTACATACATGCGGATATTTCTTTCGTCAATTTTATATTATATTTTCACTCTCAGATTGATCTTCCCCCTTTTGAGTAATACTCACAAATGCTATATTAATAGGTATTTCGATGCTCTTTATTTTTTTACTGCGTAGGTTCGTGTTGAAATATATACAATTAAATTACGTGATCTTTTTGGTTCTATTTATGTTGTCTTTTGAGGTTTATTGTTCTCTTTGTATTTGGCTAAACAAAATAAGTATGTTTTCTGCTTTAGCGTTATAAAAGAAAATTGGAACTACTTTTCCTTAATGATGTGGTCTTCAAAGTATATATTTTTAAACTCCTTCAAATTGCTATTCATATAAGGGGTAGAGATGCATTAGGTAATGCGTGTATGCTTTTAGGTTTTATTCTCTTTTAGATCAGATTCAGTTGTAAGCGTTTGTTTTTTTAAACATCCAAATTCACTGTAGGATCATGCATTATACATCGAAAATGGTAGAATGTATTTTCAATACCATCTCATGCTTTTGATGTCAGATAGTTGGCAACAAGATATAGTATCTTGGCATTTTTAGACTGTGTCTCCTAATACAGAGTATTTATTTGTAGTGTCTGCTGATTTCTGTTCTGTGTTTCATTTTATGTGAGAATGAGTATGTAACATTGCCTCGCAGTCAAATTGACGATTGATTAATCTGTTTTTCTGCTCAAACCCTGCACGTATGGATAGTCCTCCACATACCTATGAGGTAACAATACAATGCTCTATTACATGCAGCATTTGCTACCAGATTTCCTTAGTAGTTATTTCAATTTCCTCTCTCCTTATCTGCATTCTTCCTGTGTTTCTCCATGTCCTTGCCCCTTATTTTGGACTATCCTTTATGTACTTTCTGTTTAATAAGAACACTAGAGAGGACATTGAACGTTGTAGAGTTGTTTTTATCCATAGAATAAAGTCGAGGTTTGGTGAATATTGACAGAGAATGTGAATTACAAGAAAGTTAGATGAAAGTCAGACTCTAGAAGAAGCTTATTGTATTTTTTGAAGAAGTTGGGGACCCTCCGTTCTCTGAGACACAGAGGTTGTTGCTGTAGTATTCTTTATTAGGTATGTGGTCTCTTTTTGTCCAGTACAAAGTACTTTTTTCCGTGTTCCTGTAGTCATTTTTTCTCATCTTATTTTTTATTCTTGAGGAAGCATATTTTTAAGATAAGAAGTTGAAGCATGGAGACTTTCTAAAAGATGACATGATAACTTAATCTGAAGATAGCTAATAAGGTGGAAACCCAAAAAATACAATATTGAACATTCGATATAGATGTTGCTTTCCACCGCTTACTTTGCTTATTTGAATTTTTATTACTGCCCTTTTGTGTATTTTCTAATGTGTAGCCATTTTAGCATTTTATGCACGAACTTATGGAATTATTTAAACTTTTTAATATTATTGAACTACTTTACCAGCTATGAAATAATGACCTTAACTTTAGGAAAGACCAAGTAAGATTTGTTGTTTGAGGAAAAAAACTAAGTAGTAGAATTGGTAGCACTGACCAATGAATCAAAATGAGGGATATGTTAGAGATATAACATAGCCTCCCGCATAAATGACACTATTAAGTTCATTTATTATGTTCATTTATTATCAAGATACTAAGCACACAATAATATTAAGTTCTATTTATTATGCTTAAGGCGGGTATTGATATTCTAAGTACCTCGATACAAAGCTGATAAATAATTTAGGTTCCCCCCCC
>AWOL01S0027282.1:38345-63866 GCA_000715115.1 Nicotiana otophora | reverse complement strand
AGAATCCAAAGACTTAGTTTCTTCTTTCTCCAATAACATACCTATAGCCTTACTAACCTCGAGTTTATTAGCGAACCATTCTTCGTTAGCTTTAGTCATGTTCCAATTATAATGGCGAAGAAGAGCCAAAGCGACGTCTCTTTTGACCGAAAGAATCGTTGTAGTTTTCGATATATCGTCTTTGATCAGTTGATGAATATCAGCGTCCTTCAAAATTGTGTAATCTTTCTGATTATGTGAGTTGATAATTGGTTCATCACTGAAAAAATCTTCCTCTTCTGGCTCCGGCTCAGAATCCATATCATAAATATCATAATCAGAATCCATTAGCAAAATTTTGATATGCTGAAACTAGAAAGATATTACTAATAAACCCTAGAGAAGTTGTAGGGCTTTTGGAGGAAAAGAAGGCTTGTAGGGTACGTATATGTTTATGCTTTAATAAGGTAATTTAAGAGATAAATATGTGCTTGAATCCCAATAGGAGACAACCTAAACCAGAAAAATATATACTAGTACTATATTAAAAAGGCCAATATTTATGTTTTATTCCCTTTTTTAAAACCTTTGCACAACCTAAACCATAAAAATACGGCATGTCCACCGTCTATATTTTGTCCACTTTATTAAAAACTTTGCAAATCATAAGTTCATAACCTCCTCTTTATCATATGGTCTGACAAATATAGTAATGTGAAAGGATATCTTACAATGACCTGATACGAATCTTAACGTATAATTAAAGGTTTCACCTTCTCAAAAGGAGGTTTAATTTTGGCATGCCTTCACAAAACTTTGATATAGTTAACGTGGCTTTTCTCAGCATTGAAAGCTCGTCAGTTTTGTTCAGAGCCCCCACGCTCAAAAGCATAATCACGACCTATAACGGTGTATATGGTAAAGTTGGTTTTTATTAAATGTTTGAATGATTACATGACACGTGGAACTGGAGGCAGACGGAAGATGAAGCGAATGGAAACCAAGACCGAGGACGACAACCTCAGTTGACACCGGGTAGCTCCCGAAGAGAACATAATGAAGGCAAACGAATGTTTGTCACCGGATGGCACTTAATGAATAATATTCCTCAGTATTAAATATGCAGCTGTTGCAGAGAATTTTGGCATTCATGGCATGCCATTACACATTCATCAACGGGCCCCATTATTGTCATTTAAGAGGGGCTTGATCCTAAGACCTTGTTCCCTAGGTCTATAGCTATAAGCAGAGAATTCAACAACCATTGTAACACAGAAAATCTCTGAAAAAACGTATGCTACATTTTACTATCAAGCTAAATAATATAATCTTATTTCTTGTCTAATACTATTCTTATCGTTGTTTTCGGAAGCCTTGCTCCCGGAACCAGGCTTGCTATTTCTTTCGATTTTAACGCTAAGTCTTACTTTTCATTTAATTTATTTATTATTTTGGGATCAAATCGGTTCGTTTGTCTATAAACTACGTAATAAATTCAAATGTACCGTTTTACGGGTAAACAAACGGATCCTCAAGCTTTTGAGAAAATCGTTGTCTAAACAAAATTGTTTGCTTCTCAAGTCGTAATATCGTGTGATAATATAAAATAAAGAGTTGGGGAAACCATTAGCGATTCTGGCAATTACTAAAGATATGTTGCGCCTAGCAAAAACCGTTTTGATGATTAACAAACGAAATGTGAGTAGGATTCTAAACTGCATTGAACACCAGCTCAGAAGCTCTTGATTATCATGTCTTTAAAAATGTTATTATCATCTGGATAGGAAAGAGGTATACCATTCTTTTGATATTATCATAAGAAGGAATTTTATTTCTTGATCAATTTCCATCCCAAAAAGGATATTTTGAACGGTATTGCCATATCCCACAAATAATTATTGACAAAAGTAAATAATTATTGTAAATAAAAAGTAAATAATCCTTCTAAGTAAACAAATCTATCTATTGTATTGTTAAATGAAAATGGCGTTTTCTCTTATGGTTTTCTTTCAGTTTCAGTAGTATATAGTTTGGTAGTTTACTCTGTTTGGTCAATGTATACGGTCAAATCCGAGTTTGCCCTCTGTGTAATTAATCGAGAATGGAACGTGATGAACCAAGGGTCATCATTGTAACATCGAGATAAGAAATAAAGCCAGGTTATCGAGCTCAAGATTCAGGGACCGATCAATATCGAGTACGAGTCAATATCGAGCTCGAGTCAATATCAAGCTATGATATGAAGTAGTGTTATCCAGCTCAAGAGCCCGAGCTCGAGTCAATATCGAGCTCGAGATCCAGAGATCGACCAATACCAAGACCGACCAAGATCGAGCTAAGAGTTCGCACTAAGGGAGAGAATCTCGGCGGGAATTAAGGAAAAACTAGTTAACTAATCTATCATGGGATTCCCACTATGTATTTTTTTTTATATCCAAAGTAGGATTCTTCCACTCTATTAAGAGAGGGTATCATTTCTGTAGAGGGACATGGAACATCTAGAGAAGCATTCATTGATATACTCTCATATTCAGAAATTATTGAGATTTACATACAATAGTTGTAATGACCCAACCGGTCATTTTAACTTTTAGAACCCCGTTCCCTAAAATAAAACTCTCCGAACATGATTTTATTAATTTATGACTTGCGGAAATTGTTAGTTCGGGATTTGGAAGCGTTTTGGTTAAAATCGGAACACTTGGTTCCTTAAGTTAGCTTTAAATGGACAAGTTTGACTTCGGTCAACATTTTGAGAAAACGACCCAGAAATCGGGATTTGATGATTCCAGTAGGTTTGTATGATGATTTCGGACTTGGACGTATGTTCGAATCGGGTTTTGGATAATCCAAGAGCGTTTTGACGCTTATTAGTGAAAATCAACTATTTGAAGGTTTAAAGTTCTTTAAATTTGGTTTGGAGTAGGTTTTTGAGGAATTGAAGTCCGTTTAGAATTTTGAGTTTGGGAATAGTTCTGTATAGTGATTTAAGACTTGCCCGCAAAATTTTGTGTCATTCCGGGTAGTTTAAGTACGTTTCGGCATATTGGAAGTAAATTGAAGAACTTGAAGTTCTTAAGTTTGATTCAATTTGGTTTGGGGTGTATTTCTTAGATTTGATGTTGTTTTACACGTTCTGTGAGTTCGAGCGAGTCCGTTTTATGATTTCAAACTTGTTAGTATGTTCGGGCGGGGCTCTGGGGGGCCCGAGTGTTAACCGGATGAGGCTCAGATCAATTTTGGAATTTTGAAGAAGCGTTGAAGCTTCCAGTTTCTGGTATGATCGCACATGCGCATGGTCAGCTGCAGTTGTGAGCTCGCAGGTGTGAAGGGGAGGATCTGCCCGGCCATCACAGATGCGAAGAATTGGGCGCAGAAGCGGATGTGCAGGTGCGGTCCTTTGGGCGCAGGTGCGGAGCTAGTCCAAGAGGAAAAATCTCGCACTTGCGAGGCTTTTTCGCAGGTACGAAAAATCTGTCTGGGCGGAACTTTAAAACGGACGAAGCTCAGACTATTTTTGTTCGTTTTCTTCCATGATTGGGCGATTTCAGAGCTTTTTGAGAGGAGATTTCAACTAGCAATTTGGAGGTACGTTAATTCTACACCCCCTGAGTTAAATACATAAATTATAAGAAGATTATAACTAGTAAATCTTAGAAATCAAAGGTTTAGGCGAAAAACCTAAATTATTATAAAAATGAGATTTTAACCACGAAAATAGTTATGGAATTGGGTAGAAATTATATATTTGAGTTCTTGAGATTATGTGTAACGTTTTCATCCGAAAATTTTCAGAATTTGGGCACGTGGGCCCGGGATAAATTTTAGGAATTTTACCATTTTGGATAGGGTAATTTATTAATAGATGAATTTCGAATTATTGAACATATATTAATTATTTTTATATAACTTTTGGATAGTTTCGGATTTTTCGGCATTGAATCGAGAATTTTACGCGATGCAAGAATCGGAAAGTGAACTTTGAGACGAGGTAAGTCTCTTGTCTAATTTTGTGAGGGGAAAATTACCCCATAGGAATTAAATTGAATAATTGTTGCTAATTGCGGGGGCTACGTACGCACGAGGTGAAGAGAGTCTGTGCGTAGCTACTATAAATGCTAAAGTTCGGGTAGTTTAGGACTCAAAGCATGAATTAGTTGTCTAAATTATATTTCTTGATTAATTAATATTAATTGATATATATGAATATATTGTGAATTGTTGGATAAAGATATTAAAGGATGGAAATCTCATATGCTTGATTTTCTGTTTAAATCAATTAATTGTTAAAAGAAATTGTTCTTCCTCCCGAATTTATCTTATAATAAATATACTCTCCTTTCGAAGGTACATAAGAAAATATCCTCATTTCTTGTAGAGCATGTTGAACGCTTCGGCAGGATAGATGCATCTATGGATCGCGCCGCATGTCCCTCGGCAGTGTACACGATACTCTGGATCGGGCCGTACGTCCTCGACAGAAATCGTGCTTAATAATAATAATAATTACACGATACTTTAATAATGTATTTCAGCTTGCGAAGATAATTGATAAATTGGAAAATCCTTGGAATTTAATGAATTATTATTCTTGCTTGTTAAAGAATTAATTGTTATTCCTGTAAATAATATTTAATTGCTAAATTGGAAATTATCTGAATTGAAGAAATTTAATTAATATATTGAGAATTGTTGCATTTGAAGAAATTTGATTATTTCCGCTGATTAAATAAATTATTTTAAATTCTATAAATCATGTTGATTTAAACATCATAGTTGTATTTTAATTATTATTTTTGACCTATAGTGAGTGTCAAAGTCAGCCATCTCGTCTCTACCACTTCAAGATTAGGCTTGATACTTACTGGGTACACGTTGTTTACATATTCATACTACACTTGCTACACTCTTTGTGCAGGAACTGAGGCAAGTACTAGTGGGGGACCTATCGTCTTACACCCACGTTATTCAGGGGCATAGTGGTGAGTTGTTTCTCTGATTCGCTTTGCAGCTACTAGTGTCTCTCTTTGTATTTTTATTTTGTCTATTTTTATTTCAGACATCATTTGAGGTTTTGTATAATCTACTAGATGCTCATACACTTGTGACACCAGGTCTTGGCACACACATTGGTAGAGTTTGGATTTTATTATATTTTCTTGATTTTAAATTTTATCAATGTATGCTTAACCTATTAGTTGGCTTGCCTAGCTGTAGTGTTGGGCGCCATCACGACTTATATGTGAAATTGGGTCGTGACAACATGGTATCAGAGCAATAGGTTCACGTAGGTCTCACAAGTTATGAGTAGGCCTAATAGAGTCTTGCGGATCGGTATAGAGACGTCTGTACTTATCTTCGAGAGGCCATAGGGTATTAGGAAATTTCCTTTCTTCATATTCCATCGTGCAATTGATGTAGTTCTAAATATCCTTCTCTTATTCTTTCATAGATGGTGAGAACGCGCTCGAATGAAGTTCCGGACCAGGGAAGAGCTACTCCCCCAGTTGCTAGAGGCCGAGGCCGAGGGAGGGCTCCAACCCATGGTAAAGGGTGAGGACGTCCCAGGACTATTCCAGTTATGCCGCCAGTGGGTCCAACAGAGAATCCCATTATTGAGGAGCAGGGTGAGGTGCATGTGGCAGAGCCAGCTCCGGTTGATTTCACATCTGCACCGGGATATCAGGATGTCATGGGTCGTATGTTGCGGTTCATGGACAATATGACTCATGCCAGTTTATTTTCGGTAGACCCAGCGACATCTCAGGCGGGCGGGGAAGCACAGACCCCTACCGCATAGGCTCATGGACAGGTAATGTTGTATATCAGACCCAGGGTGCACTACCCGTAGGTGGAGCCCAGCCAGTGGCAGCAGCTACACCTGAGCCCAGGCCAGCTGTAGCCGCCGATCCTCAGAAACTATTGGGCAGATGGACTAGACTACATCCTCCTGTCTTCAGGGGTGAGCGACATTAGGATCCACAAGATTTCATTGATCGTTGCAAGGAGAGACTGTACAACATGAGGATATTTGAGTCTCATGGGGTAGACTTAGCTACTTTTCAGCTAGAGGGCAGAGCCCGTAGATGGTGGTAGTCTTATGTTCTTGGCAGACCAACAGATTCTTCTCCCATGACTTGGGACAGGTTCACCCGTATCTTCCTGGATAGGTATATTACACTCTCCCAGAAGGAAGAGTTGCGGTTTCAGTTTGAGCAGCTCCAGCAGGGTCAGATGTCAGTGACTGATTATGAGGCGAGATTTTCTGAATTATCTCGCCATGAACTTATGATACTCCCTACTGAGGTGGAGAGAGTGTGAAGGTTTATAGCCGGTTTACATACTGGTATTCAGGCTACTATGAATCGAGAGGTTGAGATGGGTACTTCTTATGAGCGAGTTATGGAGATAGCCCGGAGGATTGAGGGTGTGCGTCAGTGGAGCCGAGAGAAGATTATTATAGATAAGTGGTTCAGGTACACTAGAGAGTTTAGAGGTGCTCCGTCTGGGGGCAGAGGTCAGTTCGTGATGGGGCAGTCCAGCAGACCCCCATATCCAGCACCACCACCCTCTTGAGGTGCTCCAGTGCGACCTTATCTAAGTGTTATACTAGAGAGTTCCTACCGCCCACAAGCTATTCAGGGTCCTCCCAGTGGGTATTTAATTCCCCAGGGCCAGACACTTAGTCAGCAGCCCATCGCACTGAAGAGTTGTTATGAGTGCGGGGATCCCGGTCATATGTAGAGGTTGTTCCCTAGGCTTCGGGGTAGACCAGTATAGCAGGGTCAGCAGCCTATGCTTACCGGAACAGTGGCTCCACTAGTAGTCCAACCACCAAGAGGTGGAGGACAGATGGGTAAGGGTCGTTCTAGAGGTGGAGGTTAGCCAGGCGGAGGCCAACCAGTTAGCGCTCCAGCTCGATTCTATGCTTTTCCGGCTAGACCAGATGTGGAGGCCTCAGATGCTGTGATTACATGTATTATTTCTGTTTGCAGCAAAGATGCCTCAATATTATTTGATCCAGGATCCACATATTCATATGTGTCATCTCTATTTGCTCCATTCCTGGGTGTTTCTCGTGAGTCCTTGAGTACTCATATTTATGTGTCCACTCCTGTAGGCGATTCTGTTATTGTGAACCATATATATTGGTCTTGTATTATTACATTTAGTGGTTATGAGACTAGAGCAGATCTTTTATTGCTCGAGATGACCGATTTTGAAATTATTCTGGGTATGGACTGGTTATCTCCATATCATGCTATTCTAGATTGTCATGCCAAAACTGTTACCTTGGATATTCCATCTTTGCTTAGGCTGGAGTGGAAAGGTTCGTCGGTTAGTTCATTTAATTGAGTTATTTTTTTATAAAGACTTAACACATGGTTGAGAAGGGTTGATTGGCTTATCTAGAGTATGTTCGGGATACTACTGCAGAGACTCCGGCTATTGATTCAGTGCCTGTAGTTCGGGAGTTCTCCGATGTATTTCCTTCAGATCTTCCAAGTATGCCACCTGATCGGGATATTGATTTTTGTATTGACTTGGCACCAGATACTCAGCCTATATCTATCCCATTGTATCGCATGGCTCCAAAAGAATTGAAAGAACAACTTGAAGAGTTACTAGCCAAAGGGTTCGTCAGACCGAGTGTATCGCCTTGGGGTGCACCAATAGTATTTTATGAAAAAAAAGGATGGAACAATGCTGATATGTATTGATTATCGCCAATTGAACAAAGTCAATATTAAGAACAAGTACCCGTTGTCGCGTATTGATGATCTATTTGACTAGTTACAGGGTGCTAGGGTGTTCTCTAAGAATGACTTAAGGTCGGGGTATCATCAGTTGAAGATTCGAGATTCGGATGTTCCGAAAACTGCTTTCTGTACTAGATATGGTCATTATGAGTTTCTAGTAATGTCTTTTTGTTTGACTAATGCCCCAGCAGCGTTTATGGATCTGATGAACAGGGTATTCAGGCCATATATTGATTTGTTTGTCATTGTCTTCATTGATGACATTTTGATCTACTCGCGCAGTAAGGAGGAACATGAGCAGCATATGAGAGTAGTGCTTCATACATTGCGGGAACAAAAGCTATATGCTAAGTTCTCTAAATGTGAGTTCTGGCTTGAGTCTGTAGCATTTTTGGGACATATTGTATTTGGTGATGGTATTAAAGTTGATCCCAAAAAGATTGAGGCACTTCAGAATTTGCATCGTCCTACTTCGGCGACTGAGATCAGGAGTGTTTTGGGTTTAACAGGTTATTATCGTCAGTTTGTGGAAGGTTTTTTATATATTGCAGCACCTTTGACCAAATTAACTCAGAATGGTGTTCAGCTCCGATGGTCCAATGATTGTGAGGCAAGCTTTTAGAAGCTCAAGACAGCATTGACTACAACACCAGTGTTAGTGTTACCTTCCGGTTCGGGAATGTATACAATGTATTGCGACGCTTCACGCGTTAGTTTGGGTTGTGTATTAATGTAGGAAGGGCGAGTTATTGCATATGCTTCACGTCAGTTCCACGAGTAGAATTATCCAGTACATGATTTGGAGTTAGCTGTGATTGTTCACGCCCTTAAGATTTGGAGGCATTATCTTTATGGGGTGTCCTGTGAAGTTTATACTGACCATCACAATTTGCAGCATTTGTTCAAGCAGATGGACCTAAATTTGAGGCAGCACAGATGGTTGGAATTACTAAAAGATTATGATATTACTATCCTATATCATCCAGGTAAAGCAAATGTAGTTGCAGATGCCTTGAGTAGAAAGGCGGAAAGTATGGGCAGTTTGGCTTTCATTTCAGCAGAAGAGAGTCCATTGGCTTTGGATATCCGATCCTTGGACAACAGACTTGTGCGGCTAGATATTTCAGAGATCAGCCAAGTTCTTGCATGTGTCGTAGCTCAGTCTTCACTATTTGAGCAGATCAAGGCTCACCAGTATGATGACCCACACTTAATGGTTCTTCGAGAAACGGTACTACGAGGTGGTGCCAAGGAAGTTACTATTGGTGCGGATGGTGTTCTGCGACTCCAGAATCGTCTGTGTGTTCCTAATGTGGATAAACTGTGGAAACAGATCCTGGAGGAGGCACACAGTTCTCGGTATTCTATTCATCCAGGTGCTACGAAGATGTATCGTGACTTGAGGCAGAATTATTGGTGGCAACGAATGAAAAGGGACATAATAGAGTATGTATCTAGGAGTCTAAATTGCCAGCAAGTTAAATATGAGCACCAGAGGCCAGGTGGCCTACTTCAGCAGAAGATTATACCAGAGTAGAAATGGGAACGAATTACTATGGACTTTGTAGTTGGGTTGCCGCGGACCTCGCGAAAGTTTGATGTAGTCTGGGTCATTGTTGGCAGGTTGACCAAGTCGACAAATTGTATTCCTATTGTGACTACGTATACTTCAGATAGGTTGGCCCAAATTTATATTCAGGAGATAGTTCGGTTGCACGGTGTGCCAACTTCTATCATATTAAGTAGAGGCCCTCAGTTTACTTCACATTTCTGGAGAGCAGTACAAAGTGAATTAGGGACCGGTGTAGAGCTCAGCACAGCCTTTCATCCGCAGACCGACGGGCAGTCAGAGCGGACAGTTCAGATTTTGGAGGATATGCTCAGGGCATGTGTAATTGACTTTGGAGGTCAGTGGGATCGTTTCCTGCCTTTGGCCGAGTTTGCTTATAATAACAGTTACCAATCCAACATCAAGATGGCTCCATTTGAGGCTTTATATGGCCGTCGATGTCGTTCACCTATCGGATGATTTGAGCCCGGTGAGGCTAAGTTATATGGTACTGATTTGGTAAAGGATGCCTTGGAAAAGGTAAAGTTGATTCAGGTGCGGCTTCGTACAGCATAGTCCAGACAGAAGAGTTATGCGGATCAGAAAATGCATGATTTATCCTTTATGGTAGGTGAAAAGGTTCTCTTCAAGGTTTCGCCGATGAAGGGGATTATGAGATTCGGGAAGAAGGGCAAGTTGAGCCCAAGGTTTATAAGCCCATTTGAGGTGTTGAGACGAGTTGGGGAGGTTGCTTATGATCTTGTATTGCCTCCCAGTCTATCGGGAGTTCATCCGATGTTTCATGTATCTATGCTCCGAAAGTATCATGCTGACCTATCACATGTGTTGGACTTCATCACATTTCAGCTAGATAAGAGTTTGGGTTATGAAGAAGAGCCATTTGCCATTGTTGATAAACAAGTTCGCTAGTTGAGGTCCAAGAAGATTTATGCAGTAAAGGTCCAGTGGAGGGGCCAACCAGTCGAGGAAGCAACTTGGGAGGCCGGGGAGGACATGGAGAGCAAATATCTACACTTATTTAACACTCCAGGTATTATTCTAAACCTGTTCGAGGACAAACATTTGTTTAAGAGGTGGAGAATGTAATGACCCAACCGGATATTTTAACTTTTAGAACCCCGTTCCCTAAAATAAAACTCTCCGAACATGCTTTTATTAATTTATGACTTGCGGGGATTGTTGGTTCGGGATTTGGAAGCGTTTGGGTTGAAATCGGAACACTTGGTTCATTAAGATAGCTTTAAATGGACAAGTTTGACTTCAGTCAACATTTTGAGATAATGACCCCGGAATCAGGATTTGACGGTTCCAATAGGTTCGTATGATGATTTCAGACTTGGGCGTATGTTCAAATCGGGTTTTGGATAACCCGGGAGCGTTTTAACGTTTATCAGTGAAAATCAACTATTTGAAGGTTTAAAGTTCTTTAAATTTGGTTTGGAGTAAGTTTTTGAGGAATTGAAGTCCGTTTGGAATTCCGAGTTTGGGAATAGTTATGTATAGTGATTTAAGACTTACACGCAAAATTTTGTGTCATTCCGGGTAGTTTAAGTACGTTTCGGCGTATTGGAAATAAATTGAAGAACTTGAAGTTCTTAAATTTGATTCAATTTGGTTTGGGGTGTGATTCTTAGATTTGATGTTGTTTTACACGTTCTATGAGTTCGAGCGAGTCTGTTTTATGATTTCAAACTTGTTGGTATGTTCGGGCGTGGCTCCGGGGGGGGCCCGAGTGTTAACCGGACGAGGCTCAGATCAATTTTGGAATTTTGAAGAAGAGCTGAAGCTTCCAGCTTCTGGTATGATCGCACTTGCGCATGGTCAGCCGCAAGTGCGAGCCACCAGCTGCAGGTGCGAAGGGGAGGATCTGCCCGGCCATCGCAGATGCGAAGAATTGGGCGCAGAAGCGGATGCGCAGGTGCGGTCCTTTGGGCGCAGGTACGGAGCCAGTCCAAGAGGAAGGATCTCGTATGTGCGAGGCTTTTCCACAGGTGCGAAAGCCACAGGTGCGAACAACTTCCGCAAGTGCGAAAAATCTATCTGGGCAGAACCTTAAAACGGACGTAGCTCAGTCCATTTTTATTCGTTTTTCTTCCATGTTTGGGCGATTTCAGAGATTTTTGAGAGGAAATTTCAACTAGCAATTTGGAGGTAAGCTAATTCTACACCCCTTGAGTTAAATACATAGATTATAAGTAGATTATAACTAGTAAATCTTAGAAATCAAAGGTTTAGGTGAAAAACCTAGATTTTTATAAAAATAATATTTTAACCATGAAAATAGTTATGGAATTAGGTAGAAATTATATATTTGAGTTCTTGAGATTATGGGCTATGTTTTCAACCAAAAATTTCCAGAATCCGGGCACGTGGGCCAGTGGTGAATTATGGGTAACGTTTCCATCCAAAAATTTTCAGAATCCGGGCACGTGGGCCATGTGAATTTTAGAAATTTTACCATTTTGGATAGGGTAATTTATTAATAGATGAATTTCGAATTATTGAACATATATTAATTATTTTATATAACTTTTGGATAGTTTCGGATTTTTCGGCATTGAATCGAGAATTTTACGCGATGCTAGAATAGGAAAGTGGACTTTGAGACGAGGTAAGTCTCTTGTCTAATTTTGTGAGGGGGAAATTACCCCTTAGGGATTAAATTGAATAATTATTGCTAATTGAGGGGGCTACGTATGCACGAGGTGATGAGAGTCCGTGCGTAGCTACTATAAATGCTAAAGTCCGGGTAGTTTAGGACTTAAAGTATGAATTACTTGTGTAAATTGTATTCCTTGATTAATTAATATTAATTGATATATATGAATATATTGTGAATTGTTAGATAAAGATACTAAAGGATGAAAATCTCATATGCTTGATTTTCTGTTTAAATCAATTAATTTTTAAAAGAAATTATTCTTCCTCCCGAATTTATCTTATAATAAATATACTCTCCTTGCGGAGGTACATAAGAAAATGTCCTCCTTTCTTGTGGAGCGGGTCGAATGCCTCAGCAGGATAGATGCATCTATGGATCGTGTCGCAGGTCATTCGGCAGTGTACACGACACTCTGGATCGGGCCGTACGTCCTCAGCAGAAATTGTGCTTAATAATAATAATAATAATTACACGATACTTTAATAATTTATATCAGCTTGCGAAGCTAATTGATAAATTGAAAAATCCTTAGAATTTAATGAATTATTATTCTTGCTTGTTAAAGAATCATGTAAGTGATATTTAATTGCTAAATTAGAAATCATCTGAATTGAAGGAATTTAATTAATATATTGAGAATTGTTGCATTTGAAGAAATTTGATTATTTTTGCTGATTAAATAAATCATTTTAAATTCTGTAAATCATGTTGATTTTAATATCCTAGTTGTATTTCGATTATTACTTTTGACCCATAGTGAGTGTCAAAGTCGGCCATCTCGTCTCTACCACTTCGAGATTAGGATTGATACTTACTGGGTACACGTTGTTTACGTACTCATACTATACTTGCTGCACTTTTTGTGCGGGAACTGAGGCAAGTACTAGTGGGGGACCTATCGTCTTACACCCACATTATCCAGGGGCATAGTGGTGAGCTGTTTCACTGATTCGCTCTGCAACTACTAGTGTATCTCTTTGTATTTTTCATTCTGTCTATTTTTATTTCAGACAACATTTGAGGTTTTATATAATCTACTAGATGCTCATACACTTGTGACACCAGGTTTTGGCACACACATTGGTAGAGTTTGGGTTTTATTATATTGTTTTGGTTTTAAATTTTATCAATGTATGCTTAATTTATTAGTTGGCTTGCCTAGCTGTAGTGTTGGGCGCCATCATGACTTATAGGTGAAATTGGGTCGTGACAATAGCAAAGATTATCCTTTTTTTGGGCTTTGTACATTGGTTCATCTTGTTCATATAAATATCATTTCCCACTTAATTTCAGTTTATATTAATTCCTTTTTACAGTCAATATTCGATATATTTCTACTTACATTTCCAATTTGTACCAATTTGTACCATGTATCCTTAGAACTACGTATAAATTCAACTCTATCTATTTTTCGGGTAAACAGTTTGGCTCCCACCGTGGGGCTAAGGATAATAGTGGTTATTTGATACGGATCTTTGTAAAACACACCATTTTATACTTACTCTTGGAAGTGTCTTTGATTTCAGGTTAAAAACGACGAACTCTTAATCAATGGCCCTACCTATTGACAACGAAGCTGGCCTTCAAGATGAGAACAACAACTAGAGGACCGGGATTGAAAGGCCACTTGTCATCCCGTTTGAACTCGGGCCGCAGATCCAATCGACATCAATTCACATGTGGCCATCGAGGCGAACCAACGTTCCGACCCCGAAAACAGCATCCAAGGTGGAACTCGACCTGCAGTTCGAAATATCCAAAATATTGGAGAAGACGGGATCAGCCTGCGTATGATTTTCGAAATGTTACAAGCTCAACAGGTAGCAATAGCTTAGTTGTAGAGCAAAACCCAGGCATCGAGCAGGGCCGAGCCTAGTCCACCCCGAGAAGTCACCCACAGAATGGGGCCGGCTGTAATAAGGTCAAATGAGCAAGAATCGGGGACTAATCCCGAAATTGTTAAGATATTCGAGGAATTAACAAAACGAATAGAGTCAGGAGAAAGGAGGATTGAAGTAAACGATAAAAAATGAAAACTTATAACTCCAGGATTGATCTGATCCCGGGGGCACCACCAATATTGCAAAGCTTGGATTCCAAAAAATTCGTACAAAAGCCCTCCCCCCCGAGCGCAGCTCCAAAACCGATCCCCAAGAAGTTCTGCATGCCTGAAATTCCTAAATATAATGGAACGACCGACCTCAACGAACACGTCACCTCTTACACATGTGCCATTAAAGAGAACGATCTAGAAGATGACGAGATCGAATCTGTATTATTGAAAAAATTCGGTAAAACCCTGTCGAAAGGAGAAATGATATGGTATCATAATTTACCACCTAACTCTATCGATTCTTTTATTATGCTTGCAGATTCTTTCGTAAAAGCACATCCTGGAGCCATAAAGGTCGAGACCAGGAAGTCAAAGCTTTTCATGTAAGACAAAAAGATAACGAGATGCTAAGTGAATTCGTATCTCATTTCCAAATAGAACGAATGGATCTCCCTCCAGTCACAGACGATTGGGCTGTTCAAGCTTTCACTCAAGGTCTAAACGAACGAAGCTCGATGGCTTCACGGCGGTTGAAGCAAAACCTGATCGAGTACACAGTTGTTACCTGGGCCGATGTACACAATCGGTATCAATCGAAGATTAGAGTCGAAGATGACCAGTTGGGTTCTGGGTCTGTTATTAAAAAGGACATCACCCGATAACCAAGGCCGATCAGGGACCGATACCGGCCGTATAGTAGAGATCATAGGGGTAACGAACCAAGACGTAACCCCGTACAAGGCGATAAAAGAAGTGATCGAGGCCAAAGGACTCGGGGGATGATGAATAGGAATGGGTTCAACAGGCAGACCGGACCTAAGGAAGCACCACAGTTATCAAAATATAACTTCAACATCGATGCATCCGTTATCGCGTCGGCTATCGGACGCATCAAAGATACTAAATGGCCTCAACCTCTGCAGACCGATCCAGCCCAGAGGAATCCCAATCAAATGTGAGAATATCATGGCACTCATGGCCACAGAACGGAAGATTGCAGGCAACTGAGAGAAGAGGTAGCCTGGTTATTCAATAAAGGGAACCTTCGAGAATTTTTAAGTGATCGGGCCAAAAACCATTTCAAAAACAGGTATTTCAGTAGACAAAACGAACAAGAAGAGCCACAACACATCATCCACATGATCATCGGTGGGATCGATATCCCCAGGGGCCGGTGCTTAAATGCACTAAGATGTCGATTGTAAGAGAGAAGCGATCTCGGACTCGGGATTACACACCTATAGGAACCTTGTCCTTTATTGATGAAGACGCTAAAGGAATCATGCAACCCCATAAGGATGCACTGTTAATATCTGTACTTATGAATAAAACTCAAGTTAAGCGTGTGTTAATTGATCCAGGTAGTTCGGCCAACATTATTAGATCAAAGGTCGTAGAGCAACTCGATCTACAGGACTAGGTCATGCCCGCAACCCTAGTTCTAAACGGATTCAATATGGCGTGTGAAACTACTAAGGGCGAGATAATTCTTCCAATAAACATGGTCGGGACCATCCAAGAAATGACGTTTCACATAATCGAAGACGACATGAGGTATAACGCCTTTTTTGGAAGACCGTGGAACCATAATATGAAAGTTGTACCCTCAACCCTTCACCAGGTTCTGAAATTCCCAACATTGGAGGGAGTCAAAACGGTCTACGGAGAGCAACCGGCTGCAAAAGAAATGTACGTCGTCGATGAAGTAATTCTGATATCTTCACTATCGTCGACAAAAGGATCGGATTCGAAGGAGGAACGGAATACCAAATAGCAATCACAAACGTCAGCCTCGACCCAACTAGAGAATCAGAAGACTGACGAAGATGATGAATATGGGGTCCCTCGATCCTTCACGATCCCCTATTATTCCGATGCTACCCAATCAACGGTCGAAGAATTGGAGCAAATCACGCTAATCGAACAACTGCCCGAGCGAATGGTATACCTGGGGACGAGGTTAGATCCCGAGCTCAGGAAAAATCTTATTCAATTTCTTGTAGCTAACATGAACTGTTTCACTTGGTCCCATATTGACATAACAGGGATCCCACCGGAAATAGCCACTCATAGACTGAGCTTGGATCCAAAATTCCATCCGGTAAAGCAAAGAAGAAGGCCCTTGTTTGAGGTCAAACATGCCTTCATCAAGGACGAGGTAACCGGACTTCTTAAAATAGGATCCATTCGAGAAGTACAATACCTCGAATGGCTAGCAAATGTGGTGGTAGTCCTCAAGAAAGGAAACAAACTTAGAATGTGTACAGATTATAAAGACCTGAACAAAACATGCCCTAAGGATTTATTTCCGTTGCCTAGCATCGATCGTATGATCGATGCCACGACCGGCTACAAGACTTTCAGTTTTCTCGATGCCTACTATGGGTACAACCAGATACAGATGAACCCGGAGGATCAGAAAAAGACCTTGTTTATCACTAAGTACAGTACCTACTATTATAACGTAATGCCATTCGGTCTAAAAACTACTGGTGCAACTTATCAACGCCTAGTAAATCGAATGTTCGAAAAACAAATAGGAAAATCAATGAATGTTTATATTGATGACATGTTAGTTAAGTCCCTACGAGCATAGGACCATTTAAAGCATTTGCATGAAACTTTCGACGTACTAAAGAAGTACAATATGAAGCTCAACCCCAAAAAATGTGCATTCGGGGTTGACTCGGGCAAGTTTCTTGGTTTTATGGTGTCCAACCGAGGAATCGAGATCAACCCCGATAAAATCAAAGCTATCGAGGACATCACGGTAGTAGATAATGTGAAGGCAGTGCAAAGGTTAACAGGGAGGATAGCCGCCCTGGGACGATTCATTTCGAGATCCTCATATAGGAGCCACCGATTTTTCTCACTACTTAAGTAGAAAAGCAACTTTGCATGGACTACGAAATGCCAGAAGGCTTTGGAAGAACTAAATCGGTATTTATCGAGTCCGCCTCTGCTTCATACTCCGAAAGTGGACGAACAACTTTACTTGTACTTAGCTGTCTCGGAGATAGCAGTAAGTGGAGTCCTGGTTCGAGAAGAACGAGGTACGCAATTCCCTATTTATTATATCAGTCGGACCTTAGGCGAGGCCGAAACTAGATATCCATACTTATAAAAATTAGCACTAGCTTTAATAAGCGCCTATAAGAAATTAAAACCATATTTCCAATCTCATCCAATGCATGTTGTAACAACGTATCCTCTTCGAAACATTTTATGCAAACCCGAACTTTTGGGTCGATTGGCCAAATAGACCATAGAAATCGGTGGGTACGATATCGAGTATCGACCCCGAACCACTATCAACTCTCAAATCTTAGCGGACTTCGTGGCTGACTTTTCGCCGGCCCTCGAACCCAAGATTGAAAAAGAGCTACTGATAAAATCGGGTACCTCTTTGGGAATCTGGACCCTTTTACGGATGGTGCCTCGAATGCGAAAGGGTCCGGATTAGGCATTATACTAAAATCACCCACAAGTAATGTAGTTAGACAGTCTATCAGAACTACAAAATTGACCAACAATGAGGCTGAGTATGAGGCCATGATTGCAGGTCTCGAACTAGCCAGAAGCTTGGGAGCGGAGGTCGTAGAGGCTAAGCGTGATTCCTTCCTCGTGGTCAACCAAGTTAAGGTGACTTTCGAAGTCCGAGAAGATCGAATGCATAGGTACTTGGATAAATTACAGGTTACTCTACATCGATTTAAGGAATGGACTTTGCAGCATGTACCCCGAGAACAGAACAGCAAGGCCAACACCCTTGCAAACTTAGGCTCATCGGTCGAAGATGATGAACTCAACACGGGGACTGTCGTACAACTCATAAGATCAGTGATCGAAGAAGGTCACACCTAGATAAACTCCACGAGCCTAACCTGGGATTGGAGAAACAAATATATAGAGTACTTCAAGAATGGGAAGCTTCCTTCGGATCCAAAGGAATCGAGAGCTTTGCATATAAAGGCAACACGGTTCACCTTGTCCTAAGACGGAATGCTGTTTAGAAGGACGTTCGATGGAACATTGGCAATATGTTTGGTACTAGGAGATACCGATTACATCATACGGGAAATTCACGAGGGCACTTGTGGAAACCATTCTGATGCCGATTCGCTGGTCCACAAAGCAATCAGAGCTGGGTATTATTGGACCGATATGGGCAAGGATGCTGGGGAGTTTATTAAAACATACGACAAATGCCAAAGACATGCACCCATGATTCATCAACTCGAGGAGCTACTCCACTTAGTCCTATCTCCATGTCCTTTCATGAAATGGGGAATGGACATCGTCGGCCCCTTCCTATCAACCCCAACTAAAGCTCAGTTTATTTTGTTTACGACTGATTATTTCTCTAAATGGGTTTAAGCTCAGGTTTTTGAGAAAGTCAGAGAAAAAGAAGTGATAGGCTTTATTTGGGACCACATCATTTGTCGATTCGGGATGCCATCCGAGATTGTATGTGATAATGGAAAACAATTCATCGGAAGCAAAGTAACTAAATTTCTCGAGGATCACAAGATCAAAAGGATCTTATCAAGACCGTACCATCCCGGCGGAAACGGACAAGCCGAATCGACTAACAAAACCATCATCCAAAACCTTAAGAAGAGATTGACCGATGCCAAAGGAAAATGGAGAGAAATACTACCCGAGGTCCTATGGGCATATCACACAACATCAAAAGCTAGTACCGGAGCAATGCCATTCTCGTTGGTCTATGGCGCCAAAGCTCAGATCTCGGAAAACCTAGCATCAGGTTTCGATATCCAACAAAGGAGTCGAATAACAAGACCATGAACACGAGCCTGGAATTATTGGACGAAATATGAGAGGTCGCTATCGTCCAATTGGCCGCCCAAAAATAGCAGATCGAAAGATACTACAATCGAAGAACCAATCTTTGACATTTCAAAATCGAGGACTTGGTACTAAGAAAAGTAACCCTCAATACACGAAATCCTAATGAAGGGAAACTGGTTCCGAACTGAGAAGGACCATATCAGGTTCTCAAAATCATTGGAAAAGGATCCTACAAACTCAGTGTGGTTATCGACAAACAAATACCGAGCAATTGGAATGTGTTAAACCTAAAACAATACTACTGCTAAGGTATTACCCTACCATGTTCATTTGTATTTCAAAATTAACCCTTGTAGGTATTCGACCATAAACATGGATGGATTATTCAACTTGAAGCCTTCAGGTCTGAAAGAAAGCGTTGCACTCTTTTTCCCTTAGGCCGGTTTTTATCCCAAATGGGTTTTTCGGCAAGGTTTTTAATGAGGCAACCATTGATAGTACTAACTTAGAAAAATTCAACAGTATCCGAGGCCTATTTACAATTAACCTCGAATACTGGGGGGCATTACCCTCGAATATATCAAGTTAGATTATCAAGTTCGATGTGAGAAAGTTACTTTATGGCAACATGGTTTCTATAGGATAAATTGTAAGGTCCAAATGGTCAAACGAACCATGCCCGTGTAGTTTGCTCGAGCCCTGGCACAAAACATGAACACATGTATAATGTCTTATAAAGAGAAATTTCTTCTTTACCGATATCTCATATCCCAGAAAGATTCTTCTATTTTGTGATCTATTATGCAAACAGGCTTAAGGGCCGACCATGACCGGAGTTTGAAACATTACCCCATAAATCGGGGACTGCCAACTGAAAAATCAACGAGATCAAGTTCCATAAAATCTTAAGGGCTACACTACTTCGAGTTCGGGCAAACACCCACTCAACCATTAAAGCCTAAAAGCTATTCTTACTTCGAGCTCGATCAAAACGCTCACTCGACCATAAATCCTAAGGGCTACTCTTAATTCGAGTTCGAGCAAACACTCACTCGACCATAAAGTCTAAGGGCTATTTTCATTTCGAGTTTGAGCAAACACTCACTCGACCATTAAGCCTAAGGGCTACATTACTTCAAGTTCGAGCAAACGCTCACTCGACCATAAAGCCTAAGGGCTGTTTTCATTTCAAGTTCGAGCAAACACTCACTCAACCATTAAGCCTAAGGTCTACATTACTTCGAGTTCGAGCAAATACTCACTCGACCATAAAGCCTAAGGGCTACTCTTAATTCGAGTTCGAGCAAACACTCACTCAACCATTAAGCCTAAGGTCTACATTACTTCGAGTTCGAGCAAATACTCACTCGACCATAAAGCCTAAGGGCTACTCTTAATTCGAGTTCGAGCAAACACTCACTCAACCATTAAGCCTAAGGTCTACATTACTTCGAGTTCGAGCAAATACTCACTCGACCATAAAGCCTAAGGGCTACTCTTAATTCGAGTTCGAGCAAACACTCACTCAACCATTAAGCCTAAGGTCTACATTACTTCGAGTTCGAGCAAATACTCACTCGACCATAAAGCCTAAGGGCTACTCTTAATTCGAGTTCGAGCAAACACTCACTCAACCATTAAGCCTAAGGTCTACATTACTTCGAGTTCGAGCAAATACTCACTCGACCATAAAGCCTAAGGGCTACTCTTAATTCGAGTTCGAGCAAACACTCACTCAACCATTAAGCCTAAGGTCTACATTACTTCGAGTTCGAGCAAATACTCACTCGACCATAAAGCCTAAGGGCTACTCTTAATTCGAGTTCGAGCAAACACTCACTCAACCATTAAGCCTAAGGTCTACATTACTTCGAGTTCGAGCAAATACTCACTCGACCATAAAGCCTAAGGGCTACTCTTAATTCGAGTTCGAGCAAACACTCACTCAACCATTAAGCCTAAGGTCTACATTACTTCGAGTTCGAGCAAATACTCACTCGACCATAAAGCCTAAGGGCTACTCTTAATTCGAGTTCGAGCAAACACTCACTCAACCATTAAGCCTAAGGTCTACATTACTTCGAGTTCGAGCAAATACTCACTCGACCATAAAGCCTAAGGGCTACTCTTAATTCGAGTTCGAGCAAACACTCACTCAACCATTAAGCCTAAGGTCTACATTACTTCGAGTTCGAGCAAATACTCACTCGACCATAAAGCCTAAGGGCTACTCTTAATTCGAGTTCGAGCAAACACTCACTCAACCATTAAGCCTAAGGTCTACATTACTTCGAGTTCGAGCAAATACTCACTCGACCATAAAGCCTAAGGGCTACTCTTAATTCGAGTTCGAGCAAACACTCACTCAACCATTAAGCCTAAGGTCTACATTACTTCGAGTTCGAGCAAATACTCACTCGACCATAAAGCCTAAGGGCTACTCTTAATTCGAGTTCGAGCAAACACTCACTCAACCATTAAGCCTAAGGTCTACATTACTTCGAGTTCGAGCAAATACTCACTCGACCATAAAGCCTAAGGGCTACTCTTAATTCGAGTTCGAGCAAACACTCACTCAACCATTAAGCCTAAGGTCTACATTACTTCGAGTTCGAGCAAATACTCACTCGACCATAAAGCCTAAGGGCTACTCTTAATTCGAGTTCGAGCAAACACTCACTCAACCATTAAGCCTAAGGTCTACATTACTTCGAGTTCGAGCAAATACTCACTCGACCATAAAGCCTAAGGGCTGTTTTCATTTCAAGTTCGAGCAAACACTCACTCAACCATTAAGCCTAAGGTCTACATTACTTCGAGTTCGAGCAAATACTCACTCGACCATAAAGCCTAAGGGCTGTTTTTATTTTGAGTTCGAGCAAACGCTCACTTGACCATAAAGCCTAAGGGCTACTCTTAATTGGAGTTCGAGCAAACACTCACTCGACCATAAATCCTAAGGACTGTTTTCATTTCGAGTTCGAGCAAACACTCACTCGACCATTAAGCCTAAGGGCTACATTACTTAGAGTTCGAGCAAACGCTCACTCGACCATAAAGCCTAAGGACTATTTTCATTTCAAGTTCGAGCAAACACTCATTCAACCATTAAGCTTAAGGGCTACATTACTTCGATTTCGAGAAAACACTCACTCGAACATAAAGCCTAAGGGCTGTTTTCATTTCGAGTTCGAGCAACCGCTCACTCGACCATAAAGCCTAAGGGCTACTCTTAATTCGAGTTCGAGCAAACACTCACTCGACCATAAAGCTTAAGGGATGTTTTCATTTCAAGTTCGAGCAAACACTCACTCAACTATTAAGCCTTAGGGCTACTCTTAATTCGAGTTCGAGCAAACACTCACTCGACCATAAAGCCTAAGGGCTACTCTTAATTCAAGTTCAAGCAAACACTCACTCGACCATAAAAGGGCTATTTTTATTTCGAGTTCAAGCAAACACTCACTCAACCATTAAGCCTAAGGGCTACATTACTTCGAGTTCGAGCAAACACTCACTCGACCATTAAGCCTAAGGGCTACATTAACTCAAGTTCGAGAAAACACTCACTCAACAATGAATCCTAAGGGCTACATTACTTCAAGTTCGAGCAAACACTCACTCGACCATTAAGCCTAAGGGATACATTAACTCGAGTTCGAGCAAACGCTCACTCAACCATAAAGCCTAAGGGCTACTCTTAATTCGAGTTCGAGCAAACACTCACTCGATCATTAAGCCTAAAGGCTACATTAGTTTGAGTTCGAGACAAAGGGTGTCGATAATATCGACTGTTGAAAACCCTAATGAGTACGGAATCGTTCAAACTCTCTAGCAAATCCCTTATTTATTGCTAAGGCACAACATATTTTATATGATCAAACAATAAACCTTTCAAGCCGAAAAGGGGGAGAAAGTCATTCTTTTTACTATGGCCGTATTGACCTAATTCAAGAGCCTAAAGGGCCATCTTATTTTTGAGTTCGATAAATCATCCTCACTCAAGTAAAACCTAAGGGTCACCCTACTCCGAGTTCGAGCAAGTAGTCACTCGATTATAAAAACTACACTAGTCCGGCTTCGATCAAATTGCCTAAGCCTCAAACTTATGAACAAATGAAACAAAATTTTCACAAGACAGAGAATAAAATGAAGACAAGTCGGAAAGAGATCTTTATATATATGAGAATATTTATAAAGTCCGATCAGGATCCTACACAAAAAATCAAAAGTAAAAAATCCTAAGGTTCCTAATTTTCTTCGGGGGTAGCTTCTTCTCCATCGAGCCCCCCACTCTCGGACCCGCTCTTGCTCTCGGCGTCATCATCATCATCATCATCGGAGGCCAACTCTCCAGCATCGGCTTCATGCTCTCTCGCCTTTATTATCTTGTCGGTAAGATCGAAACCTTGAGCGTGGATCTCCTCGAGGGTTTCCCTCTTAGATTGGCATTTGGCGAGTTCACCAATCCAATATGCTCGAGTTTGAGCGATCTCAGCTGCCTCTCTCTCTTGGACTTGAGCGGCTTCAGCATCAGCTCGTTAGATGGCCACGATCGCATCTACCTCAGCTTTAGCCTTTTTGGCTTCAGATTTGGCCTTTGCAAGTTCGGAAGCCAACCGAGCTTCTAGCTCCACTATTTTCTTTTCATGAGCTGAGCTCTTCTCCTTCATGCCTCGAAGATGATTTTTGGCCGATGACAACTGGGATAAAGCAGTCTCTTTTTCTGTATCAAAATGGTCCATACCTTATTTCCACCCCAAGGTCTCCGCCTTCATCATGTTGACCTCCTCGCGGAGCTGCCCGATCATCTCGACCTTCTGCTGTAACTATGAGATTTAAATGTTAGACACCGTTCCTGAATCGAGCCCATGAGCTTTTAAAATTTTCATTTCCTGCTCGATCAGGTCGGTCTGATCCTTGTGAGCCTTGGCCAACTCGGCTTGGAGGTCCTTGGTCTCCTCTTCTCTTTTCCCACAGAGAAGTCTAAGGGTATTTCTCTCCTCCATGAGCCCTCGGAGGTCTGCCTCATACCGACTCAGCTCAGCTCGAAACTGAGAAAATACTTTCCGATGAAGCGCTGAGGCCTACACAGAAAGAAAAAAAGAAATTAGATAGGAAGAGAAAAACGAACACAAGGGTAATACCAACAAGGAGAGTTAAGGCCTACCCGATTCAGAGCTTGCTGCGCTTCGTTGAAAAGGCTTGATCCCTCGCTCGAGTCCTTCCTCGAGACCTCCAAGTCGCTCAGGCTAGTAGCATCTTCAACCCCAGTAAAATAATCACGAAAGGGGTCCTCCCTTCCATGGGCTCCTTCGATGGAGAGGGTCTTCAAGGCCCGAGCCTCTTGAATCATCTCTTACGAAAACGAGGGGAGCAACGGTGAGCCTCCAATTTCTATTGCCCCAAGTGGATCACTTAGGGCGTTCTCTCCATCTCGGGGGGCCTCGAGATCAGCCTCTATAGCCGTACCCATCATTGGCTCATTATGGTGGGAGGCATCCTCAATCCTCGGTGACTCAAGGATTTCGCCCAAGTCTCTTCCTGAGATTCCCTCATCTCGAGATGAAGTCTCTGCAGCCTTCACCGATTCAGTAGTCTTTGGGGCATCGATGCTCATTTTCACTCGGGCCACCAGCCCGGAATTATCTTTTTCCTCTTCTTCATCTTCATCCCTTAGACGCCGAATAGAGTCTTCGGTCAGGGGGATGGTGTTCTTCCTCGGCTTACGAGCCTTCTTCTTCTTAGGTTTTGGATCCTCGGAGGTTGAGATCTTTTTCCTCTTTTTGTCCTTTGTTGATTTTAGTGACGGGATCGAAGTCTCCTCCTCACCAAATAGGGGCCTCAAAACATCATCTTTAACAAGGCCTGTATGAAAAGAAACTAAGTAAGAAATGCTTTAACAAAATCATCAAAAACATGGGAAAGAGGCTTACTATGAGTTTTGGCCTCCCATCGGCCCTTTGATAAATCGCGCCACCAGCGCTCGGAATACATAGAAGTCGAGGCCAGGTCCCGAACCCAGCTCTTGATGTTAGGAATTGCACCGGGCATCCAAGCAACCGGTACATCACAGAAAAGGATATCGATGAGAAAGAAACAAATAAGCAAAACAATAAATATGAGCTAACAAAGGGATTATACTTACGTTTCATATTCCATTTCTCGGGAAATGGCATCTTCTCGGCCGGGATTAGGTCGAAAGTCCTCACTCGAATGAACCGGCCCATCCAGCCTCGGTCCTTGTCAATGCTCGAAAATAACACTTTGGTAGCCTGACTTTGGAGTTTTATTAACCCGCCTAGATAGAGGCGGGGGCTGTACAACCTGATGAGATGGTCGAGGGTAAAAGGCATCCCCTCGACTTTGCTCACGAAGAATCGGAGTAGAATAACAATTCGCCAAAAAGAAGGATGGATTTGGCCTAGGGTTATTTGATACCGACGGCAAAAAACAACGACAACGAGGTCGAAGGGGCCCAGCGTGAAAGGGTAAGTGTAAACACTTAAAAAACCCTTCCATATGGGTGGTGATATCTTCTTCGGGGGTCGGGATCATCACTTCTTTACTCTCCAGTTGCAATCTTTTCTTACTTGCTTAAGGTATCTCCCAGTTATCGAGCATATATACCATGATACTGGCTCACATCGACCGGGAACTGACGACGCTTTATCGGTCTTAAATC
>AWOL01S0027282.1:18632-36104 GCA_000715115.1 Nicotiana otophora | reverse complement strand
CCTCAGGTCGTGGCTCCACCGGTGTTTTGTCGCCGGCCGGCCACGATGAAAAAGCATTTTCTTTTTGAGGAATAGTTTTGACGTTTTCGCCATTTGGATTTGAAGTTAAAAATAGAGGGAGATGATAAGATTTGGTGTTCTAAGAAGAGGCTAGAAGTGAAAATCGCAGATTTGCAGATGAAGAATTCAGAAGATACAAAAAAGAACTTAGTAGATTTGGAGATTGGAAATTTGAAAGTAAAAAATGGTGAAGAGAGGAGCTATTTATAGATTTGGCAATGACGGTTCAAAATTAGCAGTGGCCGACCATCGTCTGACGCACATTTAATGCCTTGGTAACTGAACCGATGGGACATTTATCACATACGTCATGATCGGGCTCAATATATACGTCAGTGTATATCTAGCTATATCGTTGAAAATCATATCGTTTCTCGCCACATTCTTTCTGAGAAACGAGGACTATCTGTATATGGTCAAATCCGAGTTTGCCCTTCGTGTAATTAATCGAGAATGGAATGTGATGAACCGAGGGTCATCATTGTAACATCGAGATAAGAAGTAAAGCCAGGTTATCGAGCTCAAGATTCAAGGACCGATCAATATCGAGCTCGAGTCAATATCAAGCTACGATATGAAGTAGTGTTATCGAGCTCAAGAGCCAGAGACCGATCAATACCGAGCTCGAGTCAATATCGAGCTCGATATCCGGAGATCGACCAATACCAAGACCGACCAAGATCGAGCTAAGAGACAAAGAGCCGTTGTAGCCGCACTAAGGGAGAGAATCTCTGCGAAAATTAAGGAAAAGTTAATTAACTAATCTATCATGGGATCCCCAATATGTATTTTTTATTATATCCAAAGTAAGATTCTTCCACTATATTAAGAGTGAGTATCATTTCTGTAGAGGGACAAGGAACATCGAGAGAAGCATACATTGATACACTCTCATATTCAGAAATTATTGAGATTTACACACATATAGCAAAGGTTATCCTTTTTGGGCTTTGTACATTGGTTCATCTTGTTCATATAAATAATATTCCCCACTTAATTTTGGTTTGTATTAATTTTTTTTTCAGTCAACATTCGATATATTTCTACTTATATTTCTAATTTGTACCAAGTTGTATTACGTATCCTTAGAACTACGTATAAATTAAACTCTATCCGTTTTGCGGTTAAACAATCACGATTTTGCAGTGTTTGGTAAGTTCACTCTGTTTGGTCATGATTTTGCACTATGATATTGTTGAAATTAAATCTTAACCTAGATATAGTTAACGTAAAAAAGACTACTACTAACTTTTAGTACTACTATATTATGAGAATTTGAATATATTAAAAAGTTTGACGTCAATTTATGAGTTTTTGTTTGTCACTACAAAAATCATGCATTTTAACCAACTTTCTGGTTTCGAAAATGTTCGAACCCTTAAGGGGTCGTTTGGTACCCGATTAGAGAGGAGTTATCCATATATTAAAATTATGATAACTTTATACATTATTTGGTTAAAACAAGGGGAAAGAATAATCTTCACATAGAAGCTAGCATAAGTTATGCAATGTTTGATTGTTTTTTCTTTTTTTTCACATAAAATGTAGCATTGCTAATACAATGTTTGGTTCATGTTTTTCTTTTCCGCATAACTAATACATGTATAAGTTATGAAAGAATCTATGTATTATTTATGCAGGGTAGAAGGTGGAACAAATTATACATGTATTAGTAATACTTGTATTAAAACACAAAATGACAAGAATACTCTTTATTCAAACTTGTATTTTTTTGTTTAAAAATATATATTTAAACTATACTAACAATTTTAATAAAATAAAGTAAGCTAATAATAAATAACACTCACATTACATTTATATTACTAATCCTTATATAACTATCGCATAACTAATCTATGCATAACTAATTCCAACATAACTCAACCTTGCATAACTTATTCCTGCATAACTAATCCATGCATAACTAATTCATGTATTACTTATTTCTGCATAACTAATACATACATAACTATACCTGCATAACTAATACAAGTATAACTAATACAAGTATAATTAATATATTCATAACTAATACCTGCATAACTAATACAAGTATAACTAATATCTGTATAACTCTAACCAGCAACCAAACGATACTGAAGTATGACTAACCCACGTATCATGTGTTTCCCGGAAACAAAGCCATGGGCCTCTCAAACAATCCTAAGTTGTTGTTGGTATAATAAACAAAGAGCTATACTGATGAGTTCAAACATCGCTTACCATTCAAATTAATATCATTAAGCCGTTCATGGTACAAGAAACAAAGAGGTACCTTGTGGTAAGGGGGCTCTTAGAGAGAGGAGAGAGAAAGTCCGCAGGTGTATGTTAAGCCCGGCCTACTAACGTGCACCACCCAGGAGACAGAGGAGAGGGATACACAAACAAAATCTTCACATGAACAGGTTCAATGGTCGAACCCTACAGCTGACGGCGGAATCGGCCTCAAAACCAGATTCCGACAAATTGATGAGGCAAATCACTCCAGCTTCAGGGGTAAAGCAAAACCTAGCCCCAATACAGTTGGCTAGCTGGATACCAGGGAGCTCGAGTCAGATGGAGAAAAGGGAAAACCAGCAATCTAAGAACGGAGAAGAAGGACATGTCCAACCTGCCCGAAAATTGACTTTTGCGACAGAGCCGCAACATGCAACTTCAACAATGGCAGAGGTTGTGAAGAATAATCGGACACAAACTCAAGGTATGAAACTCAATTTCTATCCTCCAGTGATAAAAGATGGGATCAAGGTTGTGCAATTGAACCACCAGGAAATAGATAAACAGAAGCACAAATAGCAATGCGCGCTTATTGGTTATGTAATCGTAGGAACCCCAAAATTCAAGGAAATGCTTCAATTTGTGTATGGGGTCTGGCATTCTGTGAAAACACCTAGGGTTTTCTTACATGATGATGGGTACTATATCTTTAAGTTTGAATATGAGGAGGACAAAGCCTGTATAATACAAAATGGGCCTTACACTTTTAGGAACATGCCAATGATTCTGAAACAGTAGAGTCCAGAATTCCAGTTGCAGAAGGAACCAATGCGTGTATTACCAATATGGGTATGCTTTCCTGGGCTGCCACTCTTCTATTGGTCTGAGGAAATCTAAGGAGAATTGCTAGCTTTCTGGGCAAACCTATGTGCACTGATATCTTAACAGCTAAAGGTGAAAGAATTTCATATGCCAGATTATTGAGATGGATATCATCCAAACATTGCCTGAATCTGTGAACGTTGAAGCCTCAGATGGTAGTATTTGGAGCCAAAAGATTGAATATGAATGGAAGCCTATTATATGTCAAGAGTGTAGGCAATTTGGGCTTAACAAGGAGCATTGTCCAAAACAGAATCAGGGAATGCAAGGCTTTATCAGGAATGTGCCCAAACAGGATAAACACACCAGAGAAGAATGGCAACCTAAGCCAAAAGCTAATGCAGAAGGGCCAACAGCTCCATCTGTAGACCAAGATGTGGCAGTCCACACTCCTCCAACAAATGTACACCAGGAGGAAACTCACACTTCCCCTTCCCAAGTTCTATTCAGAGGGAAACAAGTGGTAGTGTTTCAAGGCAGAAAGGAGTCCCCACAAACAGATGAAGAGTCAAATAATGAGCTTGAATACAATCAATTCAGTAAACTATGCTTAAAGATTGGAGAACCTGAAAGTTGAAGAATTCAGGGACGCAGAAAAGGTAACAGTGGAAAGTTGCAGAGGGATGGCCCCATTGCCAAACCCCCACCCCCATGATTTTCTGCTCATGGAATATTAGGGGGCTAAACAAACCCTTTAAGCAAAAGGAATTAAAAAACGTTTTGCTCAAGAATAAAGTTGACTTAATAGGGTGTCTAGAAACTAAAGTTAGACAACAGAAGGCCGATAAAATTATTAGCAAGTTTGATACGGATTGGAGTTTTCACTTTGATTATACTCAAGTCCCAAATGGTAGAATATGGTTAGGTAGGAAGCAAAGTTGTGTGGCTCTTACTATACTGGAAAGCACTCCACAAGTAGTACACTGCCATGTTGAGAATAAGAGCTCTCAATTCCAATGCAAGATATCTTTTGTATATGGCTACAATACTGCAGGGGGCGGAAGGGGATTATGGGAGACACTAAGACATATTAGCACTTATACTATTGAGCCTTGGATTATTCTTGGTGATTTCAATGGTATACTCTCCACAGAAGATAAAGTTAATGGGTTGCCAGTGCATGTGAATGAAACAATAGACTTTCAAACTTGTGTCACTGATATTGGTCTGGGCCAGGTTAATAGAAAGGGTTGGCAATATTCATGGTGTAACAAGAGGGATGGAGATGATTGGATTTATAGCCATATTAACTGGGTGTTTGGTAATGACAAGTGGTTCCAGGACTATGGAAACCTAGAGGCAGTTTATTATAATCCAGAATGTTCAGATCATACTCCTATTGTTATCAGAATTGTGATTCCTAGACAAAGGTTGAAAAGACCTATCAGACTCCTTAATGTACTACTTAAGCATGACTCATTTAAGGAAGCTGTCAAACATTGCTGGGATCAAAGCTTCACTAGATGTCATATGTATAGACTGTGGATGAAACTTAAGGCATTGGAAAGTGAAATAAGGGTGTTGAACAAAGAGATGACGAACACAGAGAATAGAATTGCAAGTCTACAGCAGAAGGTGTAGGAAGTGCAAAATCAAATGGCCAATGACATGTTCAATAATCAGTTGATAGTTGAGGAGAAAGAATTACTTATTCAATTAGAAAAATGGACTGGAATTCAAGAGCAAATATTAAGGCAGAAGTCCAGAGCTACATGGATATCATATGGAGATGCCAACACAAAATATTTCCATGCCCAGCTGAAAGCAAGACAATCTAGGAGGATGATCTCTTCTATTTGCAATGACCAAAGAATCCTACTCTCAGATCCAGGTTTGGTACAACAACAATTTTTGACATATTATAAGCAGCTGCTGGGAGATGTAGAGTCAATATTGCCTTGCATTGATACTACTATTGCCAGAGATGGTCCTTGCCTTTCATTGAGCCAGCAACAGGAATTACTAGAACTAGTTACCAGAGAAGACATAATTCAAGCTATCAAAGACCTTCCAAATGATAAAGCCCCTGGTATTGATGGATTCACAGCAGAATTCTTTAAAGCACACTGGGAGACAGTAGGAGAAGATATGGTTAAGGCCATATTACAATTCTTTGACAATGGTAAATTGTTAAGGGAGGTCAACTGTACCACAATCATATTGGTCCCTAAGGTCTCTAACCCTACATATGCTAAAGATTTCAGACCCATAACATGTTGTAGTACTGTCTATAAAATTGTTGCAAAGGTGCTAACTTTAAAACTTAAGCCTATGGTTGATTACTTGGTGGGGCCATCTCAATCTACATTTATTGAAGGTAGAAATATCCTGGACAATGTGATTATAGCTCATAAGTTAGTGAAGGGTTATGGAAAAAAAGGAGTATCACCTAGATGCCTAGTAAAAGTAGATATCAGAAAGGCATATGATTCTCTGAATTGGGACTTCCTGAGACAAGTGCTATTGGAATTTGGTTTTCCTCAGAAGCTGGTCAATTTGATCATGAACTGTGTCTCCACAGTCAGTTATTTATTGTTACTGAATGGTGGTCTAACTCCTATATTCCATGCTAAGAGAGAATTGAGACAAGGTGACACCATGTCCCCATATCTATTTTTCCTAACTATGAAATATCTAAATAGATCTTTGAAGCAACTTAGAAACAATCCTAATTTCAATTATCACACCAGGTGTGCAAACAGGGAAATAGTCCACATTTGCTTTGTTGATTATCTACTAATGTGTTGCAGGGCAGACAAGGTCTCTATTCTACTCATGATGCAAGCATTTGATCACTTTTCTAGTGTTTCTAGACTGAAAGCCAATTTGGAGAAAAGTTCATTCTATGTTGAAGGAGTGACACAAGAGTTTAGAGCTCAGATAATGCAAGATATGCATTTCACTATTGGGGAGCTGCCATTCAAATACTTGGGTATCCCATTGTCTTCAAGGACTTTCTATTCACCAATGCCTTCCCTTAGTTGAAAAGATAATTGCTAGAGTTCAATGTTGGACCACTAAGTTCCTATCATACAGTGGTAGAGTACAACTCATCAAAAGTGTACTCTTTGAGATGCAGACATATTGGGCCCCAGTGTTCCTATTACCTAAGAAGATCTTGACCATGTTGACAAATGTATGCAGGAAATTTCGGTGGACTGAGAGTAATGAATACTCAAGAAGAGCCCTAATAGCCTGGAGTACAGTATGTCTACCTAAAGCAGCAGGAGGATTAAATATTTTGGATTTCTATACCTGGAACAAAGCTGCAATCTGCAAGCTACTGTGGGCAGTGGGTAAAAAGAAGAACAAACTTTGGGTACAATGGATTCATAGCATATACATAAAGGACAGGGAGCTGAACAGCATGCCAATCCCAAGTCAAGCCAGATGGTTAGTTAGGAAGAATTTTGATGCAAGGAAATGGATGACTCAATCTGGTAATTTTAAGGATTGCCTTGAAGCATTTGAAGATAGAATGAAGTTCAATATCAAGAAGGTTTATCAATATTTTACACCTACATTTCCAAAAGTCTCATGGAAAAGCTTGGTCTTAGTGAAAGGAATAATTCCTAGGCATCAGTTTATCCTATGGCTGACAGTTCATAAGAAGTTATCAACAGTGGACATACTCCAGAAATGGGGAATTAAGGTGGTACAGGACTGTGTCTTATGTAACACAAATGCAGTGGAGACATTGGAGCACCTCTTCTTTTGCTGTGAATATTCAAAGTCTATATGGAGCTCGTTGCTACACTGGATAGGGGAGAGGAGATCAAACAGAAGATGGGATAAGGAGGTCATTTGGGCATCCAAGAGAACTAATAACTCTTGAGCAAGAGCAGGCATCATTGGCTTCTTATTTGCAGCAAGTATCTATCACATATGGGCTGAGAGAAATGCAAGAAGGTTCAGAAACCAAAGACGAGAAAGCAGGCAGTTGATCAAAGAAATTTTACTTCAACTACATATCTATGGTCAGAAGAATGGCAAATGGCAACAACAAATGAATGGCCTGAATAGTTACCCAGTATAGGTTCGAAAGTGTTAAAATATGTTAGCACTAGATATTGTCAGTAGTTATAGTAGTTAGCTGGTTAAGGAACAATTAGAATAGTTATAGAGATTACTGAGAGCTGACTCATGAGTCTAAATGAGTCATTTGTACATATTGATATACTTGGTTATATAAAAGAATTTAGTTTAACCAAAAAGAAAAACAAAAAAAAAAAAACAATGAGCTTTAAATTAGAAACACAAGTTTGACCAAAAAGTAAGAAAGTCGCCTGGTGTATAAGGCATTTTTTTACGCATGGTCTAGGAAGGACAGCATCCAATGTAGATAAACTACTTAATGCAAGCATTAGTGGTTACTTACACAAAGATAATTTTATCGTCAGAGGCGGATCAATGATTTAAAGGTGGCGGGTGCCACAATTTTCTTTAATGTATACCTTGTAAGGACTAATATAGAGTTTGTTCGAAACGTTTCTTTGGTTCATTTTTTTTTTAGTTTATTCAGGCAATTTAACAAGCATTTTTTATTTGTAAATATAAAAATTACATCTCTTTCCCAGACTCGACTTGTGGGGTTTCACTGGGTATGTTGTTGTAGTATGAAAATTACATCTCAGACATCAAGAAGCAAATGTAATTAGCATTTTAAAGAAGAAATCACACCTTTATTATTAATAACACAAATAAAATCAATATTTTTGCTAGAAAATTATATCTTTTTTTGTATACTAAAAATAAATTTGCACAAGTAAAATAACATCTTCAATAAGAAAATTTCACCAATAAGAATAAGTAAATGTAGAATTAGATAAGCTACAAGATCCCAAAATTTAAATCATAAATCTCATATTTTTGTAGGCAATGCTTGCAAAATATTCATCATAATTTAATAGCAAAAAGATTCAAATTGTATTTAACAACCATAGAATAGCATAATTTTTTATGTTATAATAAAAAAAAGAAATTATAAAAATTAATTTGTTCCCAATCCAAAATTCCCATCAAGATCCAAGTTTTTCGATTTTGAAAGAAAAAAACTAAAAGATTTGAGATTAAGAGAAATGCTTATTTTATGGAATTTTTAAATTTTGGCGGCTCTTTTTTAATTTAGAGTTTTTACTAGATCAGAGATAAAATAATAGAATCGAGGAAAAAATATAAAAAATAATAAATGACAAATAGAAAATTGGGAGGTAGCCAAAAAAGAAAAATGACTTGGACAAAGGAAATAAAAAGCACAACACAAAAGGAAAAATCAGACAAGGTTCAAGAAAATTCAAACTTGAATTTTACATACGAGAAAAACTTTCAAAAAGATCGACCAGCCATGACACATTTGTTTAGTTTGGGATTGGGGGTGGCAGGATAAAAATTTAACCTAGTTTAAATTTTTTTTACATAAATATATGATAATTTTACCAACCTAGTGGGTGCTATACCACCCTCATCCTAAAGGGTGGATCCGCCCCGGTTTATGGTTGCTCCAAGACTCCCTTCAAGTTTGACCAAAAAGTATGTTTTAGATATGAAACAACCCAAGCTTTAGATTACTGAACCGAATATTGATAAAATTTAATGAAAATAAATTGTGCACGAAAACATGGAGACAAACCAAACTTTAGACTACTAATACATAATCTCCCACCCAACTTTTTAAGCTAAACTAAGAAAACAAAAATACTTTTTCATCTAATATTCTTATACTCTGCATCTGTTGGGTTAAATTTGCTTAACCTACCAAATACATTTGACAAATATTAGTATCAAAATCTTCATTTAGCAAATTGCGTCTGTCACTTACCCTTTTTCCTCTTGGATTCTTTTGAGTTTTTCACATCTTTGAGCCTATTGCCTAAGGCAGTAACCAAGTTCTCAAAGTAATTTCCAGTAATCTTAGTCAATTTCAATAAGTTTCGAACGAAAAAGTTCAAAATTTTTTGTACTCTGTATAATCCAATTTCTTGGTATATCCAAGAGGACCCTGCAATTCTTTCTCTGCACAATGATGAAGTCTCTCTAGACCTGCCTCAGCTTCCCCTTGTAAGTACTCGAAAATTTGAAATTTCGTCTTCTCCTTTTCCCCTAAATAAAATCCATAAGCATAAGTCCATTTCAAAACTCTTCTATATTCAACAATCTGTTGCCAAGCTGGTATAATTAATCCCAATCCAGTCTCAGGTAAATTGTGCAATTAACTCAGCTCCTTCAAACCTTCATCTCTCATATCATTTAAATCTTTTAAAGCATTTTGTCTTGACTTCTCATTAGATGCCCATCTCTCAAAGTAATGTGTGTACCTTTGTACTAATTCTTTGGCTTCCTTTACCTCATTTTTTTCCACATAACGATTATAAATACCAAGACAAGGACCCCATTTTTCTAAACAAAGCCAACAAAATTGGTAACCACACCTACAAGTCATATACATATGATGTTAGGACAAAATACTATACTTTTAGCACATTACTCGCCCTATATTTTATTAGTTTAGTGAGTTATTGTGTGACAATTGCGCTGAATTATGTTGTTTTATGTGCAGGAATATCGGAATAAATCATCGAATGAAAGTTACACAAAAAGAGGACAAAAACGCAAGAAAAGAGCCAAAAGCATCAAGTACCCAAATCATGCTAAAGACCAGGCTTCACGAAGTATACAGCCAGATTGACCGCGCTATAGACCAGGCTTCGCGAGGTCTATAGCCAGGTTGATCGCGCTATAGACTAGGCTTCGCGAGGTCTATAGCCAGGTCGAATGCGCTATAAACCAGATTTTGCAAGGTCTATAACCAGGTCGACCGCGCTATAGACCAGGCTTCGCGGGGTCTATAGCACGATAATTAAAAGTCGCGGGTTAAAAGACCCAAACCCGAATTTGGACAAGGTGATTGACATAAATACTCCCAAACAAGTTATTCTAGGATTGAACACGATTTTGGAGAAGAAAAAGGCTGCCAAGCATAGTGGAGCAAGAATCAAAACGAGTTTTCTCTTCCTTTATCTCTTTACTTTATAGTTTAATGTATTTGAACATTATATTGTGTTAGGATCGGGAACCCGGGTAGTGCGAAATTTAGCCAAACAATGGTATAATGACAATAACAAAGACAATGGAAGTTGATAACAACGGCAATTAAAGCATATAAAGAAGACACAAATTTAACGTGGTTCGGTCAAAATGACCTACGTCCACAAGCGAAGAAGAGCAATTTCACTATACCAATAAGAGTACAAAAGAGAGTACAAAATTAGAGTAAATACTCTAATTTTCAAATACCCCAAGAGAATAACCTCACAATATCACTCTAAAGAAAGGGTTCACATAAGTGCTTTCCAACACTTAACTCTCATACAAAATACTCTTAATAAATGGAGGAAAGGAAGAAACAAGAAATGAAGACTCAAGTTTTGTTGGTGTGTCTAAAATGAACTAATGGCCTTCCCTTTTATAGGCAAAAAAGTCTTGGCCTCTTAGGTGTAAAAGAAGAGATATAACTTGGGCAAATAATGTCCACCACAAAATGCAATATTTTTGGGTCCCAAATAATATTGCCAACAAAGTCTACACTTTGTAAATATGCTTATGCTTATGTAAGATGAACTCTATTAGCCAAAATATAGGCCATATTACATGTTGATTGTTGTTGTATTTATGAGTAGCTAAACTCTTTTATCTAAGGTTTGATGGAACCTATTGGAAGATGATTTTCTACTGCGTTTAATATAGACTTGCCTTTGATTTTTCTCTACTTATTCAACTATATTTTTATTGTTGTTAATTGAAGAGCTCTCAATTAACTAAGCCTATTTAATGTGTATATTGCTCGAGAGAGTACACATTTAGGTAGTTGTTGAACAACACCACCCCTAACGTAGTTGAGAGATCGATACAGAGGGTTTAAAGGCGGGATTAGAGATAACGAAGTCTTGATGCGATCATAGTGAGCGGTAAATTAGTGACAACTAGCGTAGTTTGAGAGAATACGTCTAGTAAATTGTGATAGTTGCTCGATAGAGAGCTATGACAATCAAAGTACTCACGATTGGTAGATAATATTTAGGCAAATTCATAACCTTAGAGTTTTCCAAATCTTGTCTACAACAGTTTCTTTGTTAGTTATAAATTACTGCATTTTTAATTACTTTGATCTTAGTTAGTAAACTCTCAAATCATTATATAATATTTCTAAAGGTTGATTACTTGAATTCGTGCAAAACTATTGGTTGTAATTAGTATGTTATTTCCCTGTGAAATTTGACTGCGGACTTATAAATTTGATTATATTTGCAACGACTGCTAGACCTTTTAGGAGGCATAGTTGGACATGATTAAATTTTAGCGCTGTTACCGGGGAAGCAATATTGTTATTAATTACAGCTAGAAGAATTGCTAGGATTCTTAGTTTAGTCAACGTTTGAAATTCTAACGTTTGTAGTCTTGTTTGTTATAAGTGTATGCCTAGAAACCCCTCAAGAACTGGTGAATTATTTGAAGCATTACCGGATCCTGAGAAAGCTTTCAAGGCATTAAATCGCATAAACAGGAAAGACAAACGACAATAGCACCAAGAGAACAAATTGAATTAGACATGGATGACATTTTGGGTAATCAAGACAATCAAAATAATGTGAATGATCCGAACAATCAGGGTGTGGCGCCTCTTGTGCCACAAGCAGCTTTATATGATTGTGCACAACCCACCACTGAAAATTTGGCAACTGCAATTACAGTCCCTCAGATACAAGCGGAGTCATTTCAAATCACAAACAATATGCTACATCTGTTGCAAAATAAGGGACTGTTCTCCGAGTCTTACATTGAAGATCCACAACAACATCTGAAAACTTTTCTGTCAATTTGTGTCATACAAAGGCAACAAAATTTGATACCGGAAGCAATAAGACTGTTGTTGTTTCCATTCTCAATGACAGGAGAAGCCCAGACTTAGCTTCGTTCGCTCCTCATAAATTCCATCACTATTTGGGGAGGAATTGGTCAAGCAGTTTTTGAATAAGTTCTACCCACCCAATAACACTGCCAAGAAAGTTGATGAAAGTAGAAACCGGCTAAAACATTACAAGAAACGTGGAAGAGGTTCAAAGGTATGCTGGTTTAGTGTCCATATCATGGCATTCCTGATCAGATGTCGGACAACGATTTTACATGGGATTGGCAGATAGCTTGAAGGCCAATGTTGATGCTTCAGCAGGTGGAGCATTTTTGAGCAAGTCATTTAGAGAGTGTAAGGTCCTGCTAGATAAAATGGCTCAAACCTCAGGATGGATGACAAACGACACTATAATCACCCCTATAGTTCACTGAGTAGCATTGGACCCAAACAACTCCAAAGCTGAGAATATGGCTACTCTGATGACGCAAATGAGTATCCTCACCAAGAAGATTGATGAATCAGGCCAGAAGCAGGTACACATAGTTGACACGACTAATGGGGGATTACGTACATCATGCGTTAATCAACCATATGTGTGCTCGTGGAGTGGTGAAAGTGACAACCAAAACTATCGGGAGAATATGAACTACGTGGGCAACTATGGAGGCCAGAGGCAAGGTGGTCAGAATTGGGGACAACAAAATCAACAGTATAGACCAGCACAACAACAGTACAATCACACCAATAATTCTGGAGCTATGCTACCATAGGGTCAAGTAGTGTCTTACCAAAGGCAATAGGTATAAAGTCAGCAAAATCAACAGCTAGCTTATCATCAGCCTCAACAACAACAGCTAGTGAGACAAGATGATAGGTTGTTTGAAATTAAAGGAATACTGCAACAACTGATTGGGTCTAATGGAAAAATTTAAGAGAAGGTGGAAGCACACGAGTCAGCGAAAAAAGGCATTAAGATTCAATTAGGACAGATATCTATGGCTATGAATAATCATCCCCAAGGGACTTTACCTACAGACACACATGTCAATATGAAGGAGCAGGGCCCGGATCAGCTTATGGCGGTGAGTTTGAGAAATGGTAGAGATCTTGATTTAGAGCAAGAAATCACCCGTGAGAATCGATCAATTGAAACACTTTTGTCAGTGCCAATTAAGGTAGATGAGTTAACTGAGCTAACAAAAGTAAGAGTGCAACCAGCCGAGGAGGAAATATACAAGGAAAAAAAGGTTGCGGATGAGACTGAGAAAGTGCAAGATAAGGCAATAAAAAAAGTGCCTGAGCAAGATCTAACTCAAGCCACAGGAAAGAAACGAGCTACAATACCGTTCCCGCAGAGGTTGGCCAAATATCAGAAGGATTAGCAGTACAAAATATTCATAGAAATTCTGAAGCAAATTCAGGTAAAAATTCCTCTAATTGATGCTTTGAGGGAGATGCCAGGTGATGCAAAAATGATGAAGGACTTGATATCTCGTAAGTTTGAATTCCAAGACTTGGCAGCTATCACACTGACATAGACCTGTAGTGTTGTTATGACAAGACCTATAGCTAAGAAGCTAACCGACCCCAGAAGCTTCACAATTCTATGCACCATAGGTAGCTATGCCTTTGCCAAAGCATTGTGTGATTTGTGGGCAAGCATAAATCTGATGCCATTGTCTATCTATAAAATGTTAGGCATTGGAAGAGCAGGGCCCACATCCATGTTACTACAGCTAGCTGACCGAACGGTGAAAAGGCCATCAGGTATATTTGACGATGTACTTGTGCAAGTTGGAAAGTTCGTGTTTCCCGCAGATTTTGTCATTCTGGACTGCCACATTGATGGGGAGATTCCCATAATTTTGGGAAGGTTGTTCTTGGCCACAGGAAGAGCTCTGATTGATTGTGAAACGGGGGAGCTAAAGATGAGAATGAATAATGAAGAAATAACATTTAATGTGCAAAAGTCTATGCGGCGACCTAGCGAGTTTGAAAATTGCTCTTTGATAGACGCAGCGGACGTGATCATAGAGGAAGATGATGAGTCACTTAATGCAAAAGACCTTCTAACAGCGTGCCTCATGAACTTAGAAGAAGTAAATGGTGAGGACTTAGCGGAATGGGTGTTGGCTCTTCAAGGGCAAGGGTACCAGAAAAGAGAGCTCGCATTTGAGCCTTTACAATTGGAAGAAAGTAAGATCCCTCCAGCCAAGCCATCCATCGAAGCGCCACTACAATTGGAGCTGAAACCGCTACCATCTCACCTCAGGTATGCTTTCTTGGAACTTAACTCGACTTTACCTATTATTATCTCATCTGGTTTGTTAGATGTGCAGGTAGAACAACTTTTGCAAGTGTTGAAAGAGTGCAAGACTGCAATCGGTTGGACCATCGTAGACATTAAGGGTATCAGTCGGGCCTTCTATATGCATAAGATTCTACTAGAAGATGGGCACAAACCTTTTAGAGAACATCAAAGAAGGCTGAACCCAAACATGAAAGAGGTTGTAAAGAAGGAAGTGATCAAGTGGTTAGATGCAAGAATTATTTCTCCCATTTCTGATAGCAATTGAGTTAGCCCGGTTCAGTGTGTGCCAAAGAAAGGTGCAATAACTGTTGTGCAAAACGAGAACAACGAGTTGATCTCAACGAGAATAATCACGGGATGGAAAATTTGTATGGATTACAGAAGATTGAATAAAGCTACCCGAAAAGACCATTTTCCCTTACCGTTCATTGACCAGATGCTAGATAGATTGGCGGAGGTCCCATTTTTGCTTCTTGGATGGATACTCGGGGTATAATTAGATATTTATTTCCCCAGAAGATAGAGAAAAAACATCATTCACTTGTCCATATGGCATTTACGATTTTCGAAGAATGCCGTTTGGCCTATGCAATGCACCCGCCACATCCAAAGGTGCATGATGGCCATCTTCACAGATATAGTAGAGAACATAATGAAGGTTTTCATGGATGATTTCTCAGTGGTGGGAAACTCTTTTGATGATTGCCTTAAAAATCTGAAAAGAGTGTTGCAGAGATGTATGGAGACTAATCTGGTGCTAAACTAGGGAAAATGCCATTTTATGGTACAATAAGGTATAGTCCTGGGACACCTAGTGTCAAGTAAGGGCATTGAGGTAGACCGTGCCAAGATTGATGTAATAGAGAATTTTTCACCACCCACTTCCGTCAAGGCAATAAGAAGTTTCCTTGGTCACGCTGGCTTTTACAGGCGGTTCATAAAAGATTTTTCTAAGATTGCTAACCCTTTGTGTAAATTGCTTGAAAACAATTATCCTTTTGTGTTTTCTGATAGCTGCAGGGTAGCTTTTGAGGGATTGAAGAAGAGGCGAGTGTCTGCACCTATCATAGTTGCACCCAACTGGGAAAAACTATTTGAGCTGATGTGTGATGCAAGTGACCATGCTGTGGGAGCAGTACTTGGACAGAGAAAAGATAAAATCATGCATTCAATCTCAACTGAATTATATAGTGATCGATAAAGAGATGCTACCAGTGATGTTTACATTTGACAAATTCCGGTCCTACTTGATAGGCTTGAAGGTAATCGTTTATACTGACCATGGTACTCTCAGGTTCATAATTGATAAGAAGGAGGCAAAGTCGCGCCTGATTCGATGGATTCTACTGCTGCAAAAGTTTGACTTGGAAATCCGTGACCGAAAAGGAACAGAAAACCAAGTTTCCGATCACTTGTCCAGGCTTGAAGGAGGTGAAACGAAGGTTGAGGTGGAAGAGATCATGTAGACTTTCCCGGATCAACAACTGTTAGCCACGAGCCTTGAGGTAGCACCATGGTATGCAGACATTGCAAACTACCTAGCAAGCAGTATTGTTACCTATGACTTGTATTCTGTGCATAAGAAAAAGTTCTTTCGTCATTGTCGCATGTATTTCTGGGATGAACCATATTTGTTTAGGATTTGTATTGATAACATGATCCGAAAATGTATTCTCGAGATAGACCAAGCTTCTGTGTTGCAAGCATGTCATGCTTCGCCTTATGGAGGCCATTTTGGAGGAGTAAGGACAACTGCTAAAGTGCTAGAGTCGAGCTTTTATTGGCCTACGTTGTTTAAAGATGCACACTTTGGGGTAAAAAGCTGTGATCAGTGTCAAAGGATGTGTAACATACTGCACCTGGGCGTTAGGATACGTCGTAGTAAATTCATATAAACTTAAAGGGATTAAGGTTACTCATGTGGTTATAAGGGATTTATGACACTGTTAAGACCCCGTAATTTTGACAACCTTTTAGTAAAGATTTGATAAATTTGCTTTTATGTAGTTATTATTATTTTTACTTTTCGGATGTGCATTAAATTAAGTACATGATATGCAGAAGTTTTTAAATGAGATTTTTCTTTATTAGAAAAACATAAAATTATTTTCTCATACAACACGAAAGTTATTTGTTTTATCGTTTTAAGAACTTATAGTAGAAAAATTTGTATTTTGATATTATGTTGGAAAAAAAATAGAATTTGATATGATATATTTTTTTAATAAATGTCCTAACCTTTATAAAATATTAACATATTTATTTTGTTACCAAGTATAATAATTACCAATTAATAGATAAGTTTATAAATAACATTAGCTACTTATTTTACTAGATAAGTATTAACGTTTTTTGGAATAAAGTATTTTATCAAAGTAGTTATAGTAATATGTTTAAGAGACTTCCTAGTGCTACGTGACAAGTGATGATATTTTACTNTGACCATGGTACTCTCAGGTTCATAATTGATAAGAAGGAGGCAAAGTCGCGCCTGATTCGATGGGTTCTACTGCTGCAAAAGTTTGACTTGGAAATCCGTGACCGAAAAGGAACAGAAAACCAAGTTTCTGATCACTTGTCCAGGCTTGAAGGAGGTGAAACGAAGGTTGAGGTGGAAGAGATCATGTAGACTTTCCCGGATCAACAACTGTTAGCCACGAGCCTTGAGGTAGCACCATGGTATGCAGACATTGCAAACTACCTAGCAAGCAGTATTGTTACCTATGACTTGTATTCTGTGCATAAGAAAAAGTTCTTTCGTCATTGTCGCATGTATTTCTGGGATGAACCATATTTGTTTAGGATTTGTATTGATAACATGATCCGAAAATGTATTCTCGAGATAGACCAAGCTTCTGTGTTGCAAGCATGTCATGCTTCGCCTTATGGAGGCCATTTTGGAGGAGTAAGGACAACTGCTAAAGTGCTAGAGTCGAGCTTTTATTGGCCTACGTTGTTTAAAGATGCACACTTTGGGGTAAAAAGCTGTGATCAGTGTCAAAGGATGTGTAACATACTGCACCTGGGCGTTAGGATACGTCGTAGTAAATCCATATAAACTTAAAGGGATTAAGGTTACTCATGTGGTTATAAG
>AWOL01S0027282.1:0-18403 GCA_000715115.1 Nicotiana otophora | reverse complement strand
TATATATATATTCTAAATACTTTGACTTCTTCTATACTAATAAATAGACTTTTGCAATAGTTTGGTGATGGGATGTATTTCAGCCAAACATATCCTCTATATACATAGTGTTTAAGACACTTTATCATTGGGAAAATGGGGGAATCGTTAGATAAATATATCTACACTCCAGCAACTACGTGGGGAGAAACTTTATCTTGCTCATCCCTTTTTTTCTAAAGCAGTGAAGTGCTCAAAGTTTTCTTCAACGTATAACTTCTCCATATTTTCATACATCTAGTTATGGTAAGTTTTATTTTAAGGCATGTAATTGTTGAGAACTCATGGGACGGTGATCGAAAGCCGTAAATTCAAGTCATAGTAATTGTATAAATAGGTTATGGGCTCCTTTCGTATGGTATGGAGATTGGTGGTGGTGTGGTAGCTCATGTAGAGGTTGGTTGTTGTTAAAAGAAGGTCGGGTGTGGAGTACACCTTTATCTAGAGCCTTGGGCTTGTCGCTCTTTGATTGCTTGACGATAGTGTTGGCATAGCAGTAGTTTTTAGTTGATGTTGGGGTTGCGTTGTTATTATTATGCTTTGTGAATTTGAAAGAAAAAAGTATATAAAGCTATTATATACGAGCGTATATTGGATGTTGTTGGCTATAATAACTTGTGGGAAGTCATATAAATAGGGGAGGTGCTTCCCGTTTTATTATAAAATAGGTCGTGGTCGACATATAATAGTTACAACGCTTAAAAGATAACACTAGTATCGTTTCTCTTATTGTAGACTAAGGAGTCATGACCTTTGCATAGCTTGAGGTTGGGCAGTATATACAAGGTATGTGAAGCTATCTCTTTCTTTCTTTTTCACGACTCCGATTGTACGTAACATAAACAGACGAGCTTCCAAAGATACTTTACTCATAGAAGCTAGCAGTACTTACATTGTTTCCCTTCTTATGAAAAGATTAATGTTGATGTTGCTTCTCTTATTTTTATGTACCAAATGTTGTTAGTGTTCCATGAATCCTATAATATGTATGACGGCGAGTTAGATCCTCTAATAACGTATACGATGGTTACCGACCTTACGTCACTCTGAAAGGTTCATAATGTGATTCCATAAGTCTGGCATGCATTATATGTATGTACCTATTTTACTCTACCGATTCGCACTATAGTCGGTCGGATATGGAACCTATTGTGCAACCACTGATCAGTTGGGTTTTATCGAGCCTTATGATGTCCGGATATGTTTTTACCGAGCCTATTATGGCCGAGGATAATATGATGATAATGATGATGATGCCCACAAAGGCGTATGTTTTTAAAGGTGTATATATATATATATATATATATATATATATATCTTATATCATGCATTTAATGTCAGAGGCACTCAGATGTTACAAGTGGTATTTTATCTATCTCTCTTTACATTAATGTTCTTAATTATGTTATCCTGCCTTACATACTCAGTACTTTGTTCGTACTAACGTCTCTTTTATTTGTAGACACTGCATGTCGTGCTACAGGTCCTGATAGAAAAGTAGACGAAGCTCCCCCACTATGGTAGACTGCTCAGTTGGCGATACCCCTTCTCTGGACTTGTCGTGGTCTTGGTATGCATTTTTGTTATAGACGTTATGGGTAGGTCGGGGCCTTGTTCTGACAATGTTCCATCACTTATGTTTCTTTAGAGGCTCATAGACAAATGGCATCTCATGTATAGTTTTGGATAGCCTTGTCGGTCGGTTTTGTTGTATATAGCTCTATGATAGCCTTGTCAGCCCATGTTATATGTATTTATGTTGTTATCTATCATTGTTGGTTGTTTATGATTAATGTCTACCATTTATGTTGACCTCGTTGGGCCTTACAGATAATAAGAAAGGTTAGATAAAATATACGTCGATGCTTGGCAAGTATGGCCGATTACTAGTCATGACCCTCCAGTTTGGGGTCGTCACAAACTTGTCATCAGAGCAAGTCTGTCCTAGGGGTTGTCTATGAGTCGTGTCTAGTAAAGGTTTGATTATGGATGTGTAGTGCGCCACATTTATAATCATGAGGCTACATGACATTTAGGGTTGTTACCTTCCTTCTGAATCTAGATAGTGCGTTAGAGCGGAGTCGTAAGTGTTCATCTCTAATATTCGCTTTGTTTTCTATCAGCGATGCCTTCGACTGGAAAGCATACGGATCGTATACGGATTGATAGAGCTGCAGGAGAGGGTACCGGTCAGTTTCCTCTTGCTAGAGTGGGCCAGAATGAGGCTCAGGGCGAGATGCCGTCTCAGACCTCATCTACTCCACCTCCTCGAGACGAGATTAGGATAGATCCAGCACCTCCAGTTCCTTCGTCTGGCACTACAGACCAAGATATGCGAGTACGGTGCAGTTGTTGACTTGATTATAGCTGCTCAGGCTCAGATGCGGGATACTGGTGTTGCTAACAGACCATTTAGTGCGAGAGTTCGTGATTTTATTAATCTAGAGCCTCCAGTATTTACCGGATCAGACCCCAAGGAGGACTCACAGACTTTTATTGATCAGGTTCATCGTACACTACGGGTTATGCATGCTAGTTATACTGAGGCAGTAGAGTTGGCTTCTTATCGGTTATGGGATTTAGCAGTTTTCTGGTATGATAGTTGGGAGAGATCCAGGGGTCCGAATGCTCTTCCAACTGTGTGAAATGACTTTTCTGAGGCCTTTCTTCGTCACTACTTGCCAGTTGAGATATGACGAGCTAGAGCTGATAAGTTCTTAAACCTTCGGTAAGGTAATATGAGTGTGCGAGAATATGGTATGCAGTTTGATTCCTTATCAAGGTATGCTCCCCATATGGTGGCTGAGATGAGCGATATGGTGCACATATTCGTGAACGGACTGGGACCACATCTGATAAATGAGTGCACGATAGCCTCCTTGGTGGAGGGCATGGATATTTCTCGTATTCAGGCTTATGCCCAGACACTGGAGGATCGTAAGCACCAACAGAGGGCAGATAGGAAGAAAGATAGGGGACAACATAAGAGGGAGAGTTCCACAAGGTATTCTGGTGTCACGACCCAATTTAGGATCATGACCGGCACTTAGGAGCAAGTGCCCCCAAGTAAGACTCATCTGTATTTTACAGAAAATCGGATAGAGTATTCCTTGTTTTTGGACTATCCCAAAACTTTACCTGTCTCAAATCAACAACCAAACACCCTAATATCAATCCAAACAACAATAACTTTATCAATTAATCCAAACAAATATCTACTATTAATAGTCCACCCACTTACAGCTAGAAATACTAATATATCTCCAACTTTGATAATAAAGAGCGATACCCAATATAAGTCTATAATAACAAAAGAATACTCATGACACTAAAATAATGACTATAGAGCGACTTTAAGAGCTCAAAGAAAAGACCATAACAATAAATAAAATCTCTTCCCACGCGAACAAGTGCGAGGCTCACCAAGAACTATCAACATGTGCTCTCTAATTAACGAAATCCTCGCCCGCGTCAACTGCTGTCTTTGTAAATAATATTAGTGGGGAATGAGTCGCTAGCTCAGTGAGTAATAACACTTAACCACAACCATTTTTATTGGGGACAAGTCAGAAACCATGCTAGTATATATATTAAACAGAAAATATCAAAAGAATGCTCTTTCAGAACAATAAACAATAATCAGTCTCATCATGTTTTTCATGTAATATAAATCAATTAACAATTCGGCAATAAGCTCGGTAAATACTGTGTAATATCAATATTGATGTTTGGGAGGTTTCAATGAACGGATCATGTAATCAGTATAACTGTAGACTTCTTCGCAAGAAGTCAAATATAATGGTAGTCCCTACTCGAGGAAAAATCAATAATGGTATGCTAGTTCTACCTCCCCACTAGCGAGGGCTATAACAGTAATCGGTAATTACAATGAGCACCAGGTCTAACGAACCTGCCGTTAGCTACGGGATCCTTCAAAGTCTACTCCCATTTATACTTGTCTTTGTAGTCCGTATATACTCATAGAAAAAAAATTTAAAATGATATTGGGCATTTCGATTCTTCTCAAATCATGTAAATTCATTTCGATAACAGTAAATTCAAGTAACGGTAAAACATATTCGGTAACAATGAGAATGTTCAGAATAACTTTAATCATCTCAAATAAATATAGTGGTATCATATCAAGTAAAGGACTTGTCCCACATGCAAATTTAAAATAGTCGGTAGCATGTTCATATTAAAATCATATGTAAATCATGCTAGTTGTAGAAACCCAAATTGTGATAAGGTTACTACTCACCTCTTGATACAAATTAAAGAAAGTTTAACTTCCGGTCAAATCCAAATTGCTCAGCTCGTATATGAATCTATAAATCATTTTAAAGTTTAGTGCCACCGCCCACTAATTCTACAATTCATAAAGTTAAGTAGTAGCAGATTACTATTATGATAACCCACGTCTTGGTTTCACCTAAATTATCAGTTGTTAAATTACGTATGGCTCTAATAAACTATTTCTCTACAAATTCCTCTTTTCTGAATAATATATCCTTTATGAACTAAATTAGTTCTCCACGGAAACCCATATTCAATATTGTCCATTGCAATACAGTTAAAAATCAAAACTCAATCCCTAACAAAGATAATATATAATGAGACTAGTTTAAGTACAAATATATCACTACTCTTCTTTTTCCAAGTGAATTTATCTTACAGTAGCATTGAGCCAACTTCCAATTGCCTAGTTTGCACAGAATAATTCTTATTGCTTTTAAATTTCTTATACCTTGTGAAACCCTTCAAATATATAAACGAGATAAAAAGAATTACTAGAAGAAAGAACCCAGATGAGATATTTGAGTATTACCCGTAAGAACCTGTACGTATTTAAAATTTTCCAAGGTTTAGTTCCAGCCTCTTTCTTCTTCTCCTTTCTTTCCTCCTCTATGTTTTTTTTCTTTCTTAAGGCTTAGCTTCTGTTTTCTTTAGCAGCCGCTTGTTGCGTCCCCTTTCCCCCCCTTTTTTCCCTTTTCCCTTTTCTCTTTCTAGTGGGCTTAGCCCATTTTCCTATTATCCTTTTTTTAAAAAGCTTTAGTTAAAGATTTATATGCCCTTATTAATATATAGGGTATTACATTCTCCCCACCTTATGAAATTCAGTCCCCTAATTTAATTTTAGTACGTACCTGTAGACTAAAATATATGAGGGTACTTGACTCGCATAACACTATCCACTTCCCATGTGGCTTCTTCAACTGTATGGTTTCTCCATAGAACTTTTACGAACATAATTTCCTTTGAACGTAGCTTTTTTACTTGCCTATCAACAATAGTTATTGGCTCATCCTCGTAAGACAACTTCTCATCAAGCTGTATAGTAGGTGCTTCAAGCACCTGAGATGAGTTTGATATACATTTTCTTAGAATTGAGACGTGAAATACTGGATGAATAAAAGACAACTCAGGATGAAGTGCTAAATGATAAGCCACAACTCCCACTCGGTCTAGTATCGCATACGGTCCTATAAACCTGGGGCTCAACTTGCCTCTTTTCCCAAACCGCATCACACCTTTCATAGGTGAGACTCGTAGGAACACTTTGTCCCTAATTGTGAAGACTAAATCTCTTCTTCTCTTATCTGCATACGACTTTTGTCTGCTTTGAGTAGTGAGAAATCTCTGCCTGATTAATTGGACCTTGTCAATAGCTTCTTGTACTAAGTCGGGTCCCCAGAAGTTAGTCTCACCAGTTGTAAACCATCCAATAGGAGAACGACATCTTCTATCATACAATGCTTCATACAATGCCATTTGAATATTGGACTGGAAGCTATTATTGTAAGAAAATTTAGCTAAAGGTAGATAAGCGTCCCAACTACCTCCAAACTCAAGAATGCAAGCTCTCAACATATCCTCTAAGATATGTATAGTACGTTCAGACTGCCCGTCTGTTTGTGGGTGAAATGCAGTACTAATATCTACTCGTGTACCCAATGCTTGTTGAAACGATTTCCAAAAACGTGAAGTACTATGATCCTCTATCAGAGATGATGGATACTGGAACTCCGTGAAGTCGGACAATTTCATTCATAAATATTTGTGCATATCTTACTCCACTATATGTATTCTTCATTGGCAAAAAGTGTGATGATTTTGTCAATCGATCTACAATCACCCATACAGAGTCATAACCTCTAAGGGTTCATGGTAGACCGGTGACAAAACCCATAGTAATTCTTTCCCATTTCCACTATGGAATCTCAATTTGTTGTAACAGTCCTGCGGGTCACTGATGCTCAGCCTTGACCTACTGACAAGTCAAAATGTTAGAAACAAAGTTAGCAACATCTTTCTTCATACCTTCCTACCAATAAAATTGCTTTAGGTCATGGTACATTTTTGTGGATCCAGGATGTATAGTGTATCTAGAGTTGTGGGCTTCTTCAAGAATAGCTTGTCTCAACCCATCTATGTCTGCTACACATAGTCTGTCACCTATTCGAAGAACACCATCACTTTCAACAATCATATCCTTATTTTTACCAGTTAAGGCCTCATCTCTTTATTTGCATAATCGCTTATCCTCATATTGGGTGGCCTTAATGCGCTCAACTAATGAAGACTTAGCCTGAACACAAGACAACAATGCCTCTGAATTTCCGAAACTAAATCTAATGCATGTACCCTCTAGTTTATGCATATCTTTAACCAAAGGTCTCCTTGCAGGAACTATATGTGTCAAACTTCCCATAGATTTTCTGCTCAATGCGTCAACCACCACATTGGCTTTGCCAGGATGATATAAAATACAATAATCATAGTCCTTGAGTAGTTCCATCCACCGACGCTGCCGAAGATTTAGATCCCTCTGCTGAAAAATGTACTTCAAACTCTTATGGTCAGTATAAATCTCACAAGTTTCACCGTATAGGTAATGCCTCCAAATTTTTAAAGCAAATACCACTGCAGCCATCTCCAAATCATGTGTAGGATAGTTTTGCTCATGCTTTTTTAATTGTCTCGAAGCATAAGCTATAACACGACCATTTTGCATGAGAACACATCCTAATCCCACCCTCGATGCGTCACAAAACACCGTAAATCCTCCGGAACCTGATGGTAAGGCTAATATTGGTGCAGTTATCAAACATGTTTTGGGTTTTTGAAAGATCTTCTCACATTCCTCCGTCCACTGAAACTTTGCATTTTTCTGTGTTAGCTTGGTCAGTGGCGCTGTTATTCTGGAGAAATCCTACACAAAACGTCTGTAATAGCCTGCCAAGCCTAAAAAGCTATGAATCTCTGTAGGAGAAGTAGGTCTGGGCTATTTCTGCACAGCTTCTGTCTTCTTAGGATCTACCATAATTCCATCTTTGGATACAACATGTCCCAGAAATGTTACTGAGTCTAGCCAAATTTCATACTTTGAGAACTTAGCATAAAGCCGATGTTCTCGCAATGTATGCAACACAGTCCTGAGATGATTCTCGTGTTCTCCTTTGCTAGGAGAATATATCAGGATATCATCAATAAATACTATTACAAATCTATCCAGAAACGGCTTGAACATGCTATTCATTAAATCCATGAATGCAGCTGGAGCATTAGTCAGTCCGAAATATCTTCATCTTTGATTCTAAGATAATGATAACCAGAACATAGGTCAATCTTTGAAAAATGGGAAGCTCCTTGTAACTGATCAAACATGTCGTCTATACGAGGAAAAGAATATTTATTGCGCATTGTTATCTTGTTCAACTGCATGTAGTCAATGCACATTCTCAGGGATCCGTCTTTCTTCTTTACGAACAATACTGGTGCACCACATGGAGATATACTCGGTCTGATAAAACCTTTATCTAACAAATCCTACAGTTGTTATTTTAGCTCCTTCAACTCTGATGGTGCCATCCAATATGGGGGTATTGATATGGGCAGTGTGTCAGGCGGCAAATCAATACCAAAATCTATTTTTCGTACTGGAGGAAATCCTGGTAAATCCTCAGTAAATACATCAGAAAAGTCTCTCACTATTGGTACATTTTCTATACTAACTGTTTCCTTTCTTGTGTCATTTACAATAGCTAAGAGACCCAAGTAACCTTTCTTCAGAATTCGTTGAGCCTTCATAAAAGATACAACTTTGCAATTCTCTGGAACCTAACTCCATCTTAGAATAAAACTGGGTTCGTTTGGTATCTCAAGCTTAACTATCTTTGCATGACAAATGATGATAGCATAGCAAGAAGATAACCAATTCATTCCCATCAACATGTCAAAGCCAATCATATCAAGTACAATAAGGTCAGCTAGAGTATCTCTACCCTTAACCCGAATCTGACAACCACGGTACACATATTCAGTTAATAGAGACTCCCCAACATGAGTAGCAACTAGAAAAGGATCATTCAATAGCTCAGGTTGTCTACTAAACCTCAAAGCAAAGTATGAGGACATATAGGAGTGAGTAGATCCCTGATCAATCAACGCAAGTGCATCAAATGAACAGATAGAAAGAATACCTGTAACCACTACATTCGAGACCTGAGCATATTGTCTAGTAAATGCAAAAACTCTCGCCTGACATCTACCATCATTCCCTTGTCCTTGATTCACAGTAGCACGATCTCCAGCACCTCAACCTCTATTTCCTGTACCTGTAGCACCTAAGGTATTACGAGTAGTCTGAGTAGGTGCAATTGACTGAATAGAAGCCTGGTTGAAATTCCTCGGAGAATGAGGGCAGTCACTCAAGTGATGTCCCAATTGGCCACATCTAAAGCACTCTCCAGTCAGAATACGTTACTGGCCCAAATGTGATCTACCACAGGTCTGGCAGACTGGAGCAATGGCATATATTTGCCCAGAATTACGATGTCCAGATGATGATGATGATGGTCCCCTAGTACCATGTCTGTAATATGGTATGTATGCGGACTATGAAGACAAATGTTTCCCTATCTGAGAACCCTGTTGTTGTTGTACCTGATTTCCTGCTTTGCGATTTTCACTAAAATCGCCATTGAAAGATCCTCCTGTCTTGGCCTTCTCACGTAATTCACTAGTTTCACGCTCATCACGTCCCTTATTTTCAATCTTTCTAGCGAGATCGACTGCATCAGTGTAGGACAAAGTCTTCATCTGTGGGTCTACTGCAGTGTATAGACGACCAACCAACCCATCAACAAACCTCTGGACTTGAGCTTCATGGATAGGCACTAAGTAAGGAGCATACCTTGCCAGATTAAAAAACTTCGTGTTGTAGACTGACACATCCATATCTGGAGTCTGAACCAATCTCTCAAAGTTTCTAGCATATTTTTGCCTCAGGCAATCTGGAAGAAAATGATCCATAAACAACTTACTGAACTCGTCCTATGTCAGTGGGGCTGCTCTTGCTGGCCTTCCTAGCAATATAATTTCATACCATGTGTTAGCCATATCATCTAGTTTGTATGCTGCGAGCTCCACGGCCCTCTCACTAGAACATCCTAGAGCACGCAATGCCTTGAGTGTCCCATCCAAGAAACTTTGAGGATCTGCTGAATTATCAAAACCTGTGAATTTTGGTGATTTCAATTTCAGGAACTCTTGTAGGGATACTTCCTTATTCCCAAAAGTCTGAGTCTGTGCAGGTTCTTGTGTCTGTAAAGTAGCATGAGGAGCCGAACTTCCACCCTCAGTAGGCACCAATACCTCTAACACATTCAATAACCTTGCCACTGCGTCCGCAGGTAAGGCAACAATAGGTACAACAGTTGGCACTGGTGATGGAGCATCCTGAACCCCTTGTTCTTGCACTTGATCTAGCATAGTAGCTTGGGGTTGACCCATGTTCCTAACTTCAGGTTGAAGTGCAGCTTGTATTATAATTTGATAAACCCCAACTTGACCGCCACCCCGGGTAGTACCACGTCTAGCACCACGTCCAGCGGATGAGGGTGTGCATATCCTAACCATCTACGAAAGAAATACTCCAAAGTCAATCTCAAGTTATCTCAACGCACGATCAAAGAATGAAAGAAGGGAAAACATTCCTAGATGTTCAGTAGGCTCAATATCATATGTATGGGCGCCTACATACCCATGAACAAGACTCTACTAAACATTGCTCCATGACTCTGGACTTCAAACCTAAGATCTGATACCAACTTTGTCACGACCCAATTTAGGATCATGACCGGCACTTAGGAGTAAGTGCCCCCAAGTAAGACTCATCTGTATTTTACAAAAAATCGGATAGAGTTTCCCCTGTTTTTGGACTATTCCAAAAATTTTCTTATATCAAATCAACAACCAAACACCCTAATATCAATCCAAATAATAATAACTTTATCAATTAACCCAAACAAATATCTACCATTAATAGTCCACCCACTTACAGCTAGAAATACTAATTTATCTTCAACTTTGATAATAAAGAGCGATACCCAACATAAGTCTATAATAACAAAAGAATACTCATGACACTAAAATAATGACTATGGAGCGACTCTAAGAGTTCAAAGAAAAGATCATAACAATAAATAAAATCTCTACCCACGTGAACAAGTGCGATACTCACCAAGAACTATCAACCTGTGCTCTCTAATTAACGAAATTCTTGCCCGCGTCAACTGCTATCTCTATCAAAAACATTAGCGGTGAATGAGTCGCTAGCTCAGTGAGTAATAATACTTAACCACAACCATTTTTATTGGGGACAAGTCACAAAACATACTAGTATATATATTAAATAGAAAATATCAAAAGAATGCCCTTTCAGAAATAATAAATAATAATCAGTATCATCATGTTTTTCATGTAATATAAATCAATTGACAATTCGGTAATAAGCTCGGTAAATACTATGTAATATCAATATTCATGTTTGGGAGGTTTCAATGAACGGATCATGTAATCGGTATAATTGTAGACTTCTTCGCAAGAAGTCAAATATAACGGTAGTCCCTACTCGAGGGAAAATCAATAACGGTATGCTAGTTCTACCTTCCTACTAGCAAGGGCTGTAACGGTAATCGATAATTACAAGGTATACCAGGTCTAACGAACCCGCCATTAGCTACAGGATCCTTCAAAGTCTACTCCCATTTATACTTATCTTTGTAGTCCGTATATACTCGTAGAAAAATATTTTAAAATAATATAGGGCATTTCGGTTCTTCTCAAATCATGTAATTTTATTTCGATAACAGTAAATTCAAGTAACGGTAAAACATATTCGGTAACAATGAGAATGTTCAGAATAACTTTAATCATATCAAATAAATATAGTGGTATCATATCAAGTAAAGGACTTGTCCCACATGCAAATTCAAAATATTCGGTAACATGTTCACATTAAAATCATATGTAAATCATGCTAATTGTAGAAACCCAAATTATGGTAAAGTTACTACTCACCTCTTGATGCTAATTAAAGGAAGCTTAACTTCCGGTCAAATCCAAATTGCTCAGCTCGTATACGAATCTATAAATCATTTTAAAGTTTAGTGTCATCACCCACTAATTCTATAATTCATAAAGTTAAAGTAGTAGCAGATTATTATTATGATAACCCACGTCTTGGTTTCACATAAATTATCAGTTGTTTGACTGCGTATGACTCTAATAAAATATTTCTCTGTAAATTCCTCTTTCCTGAATCATATATCCTTTATGAACTAGATTAGTTCTCCACGGAAACCCATATTCAATATTGTCCATTGCAATACAGTTAAAAATCAAAACTTAATCCTTGTACCATAACTTAATTTTTCCTAACGAAGATAATATATAATGAGACTAGTTTAGGTACAAATACATCACTACCCTTCTTTTTCCAAGTGAATTTATCCTAAAGTAGCATTGAGCCAATTTTCAATTGCCTAGTTTGCCCAGAATAATTCTTATTGCTATTAAATTTTTTATACCTTGTGAAACCCTTCAAATATATAAACGAGATAAAAAGAATTACCAGAAGAAAAGAACGCATATGAGAAATTTGAGTATTACCCGTAAGAACCAGTACGTATTTAAAATTTTCCAAGGTTTGGTTCTAGCCTCTTTCTTCTTCTTCTTCTTCTTCTTCTTCTTCTTCTTCTTCTTCTTCTTCTTCTTCTTCTTCTTTGTTTCCTCCTCTATGGTTTTTTTCTTCTTTGTTTTGTAAGGCTTAGCTTCTGTTTTCTTTAGCAGCTGCTTACTGGGTCCCCCTTCCCCCTTTTTTTTTTCCATTTTCCCTTTTTCTCTTTCTAGTGGACTAAAGCCCATTTTCCTATTATCCTTTTTTAACAAAAAGCAAACTTTAGTTAAAGACTTATACTCCCTTATTAATATATACGGTATTACATCTGGTTACTTTAGGCCCCAATCTTCGAGATGTTCAGCGTCATCGGTAGCTAGTACTCCTACACAGTTTCAGAGACCTCGGTACGATTGATCTAGCTATTCTGGTCCAGGTCAGAGTTCGCGAGCATAAGGCTCTCAGGATCATAGGGATACTAGTCGGACGAGACCCCCAACACCCCATTTTGATTAGTGCGGCAAGGCCCACTTTGGATTGTGTCATCGAGGTTTCGATGCATGCTATTCTTGAAGACAGTCTGGCCATATGATGCGGGATTATCCTAACAGAGGAGGTGGTGGTATGGTGCAACCAACTAGATCTGTCTGTGGTTCTTCCTCATCAGTTCGACCTCCAACACGGGGTTTTCAGCAGTTAACAGGTCGTGGTAGAGGTAGAGGTGCAGTGCCGAGTTCGAGTGGTATACAAAATCGAATGTATGCTCTAGCAGGTCGGCAGGATCTCGAGTCATCTCCTGATATTGTCATAGGTATATTGTTTGTGTTTTCTTATGACGTATATGCGCTGATTGATCCGGGACCTACATTATCATATGTTATACCCTTTGTGGATAATAAGTTTGGCATTGAACCTGAATTGATAAGTAAACCCCTTGCGGTATCCACTCCTATCGGAGGTTCTGTGATTGCTAGAAGGGTATATAGAGGTTGCAAAGTGATAATTTGTAGTCGTCAAACCTATTTGAATTAGAAATGGTTAATTTTGACGTGATAATGGGAACAGACCGGTTGTCATCATGTTATGCAAATGTTGATTGTTGTACACAGATGGTTAGGTTTCAGTTTCCCGGTGAACTCGTTATTGAATGGAAGGGGAACATTGCTACACCAAAAGGTAGGTTTATTTCCTAGCTAAAGGCAAGGAGGATGATCTCAAAAGGTTACATTTATCATCTCATTCGTGTTAGAGATGTGGAGGCTAAGCCGCCTACTCTACAATCAATCCCCGTGGTTAATGAATTTTCAGACGTTTTCCAAGATGAACTCCCAGGCCTTCCTCCTGAAAAGGAGATTGAGTTTAACATTGATGTGTTACCTGACACTCATCCGATCTCTATCCCTCCGTACAAGATGTCCCCAGCTGAGTTGCGAGAGTTGAAAGCACAGTTGTAGGACTTGCTAGATAAGGGCTTCATTAGGCCTAGCACTTCACCTTGAGGTGCGCCGGTCTTGTTTCTGTGGAAGAAGGATGGGTCATTAAGGATGTGTATCGATTATCGACAGTTGAATAAGGTTACTATAAAGAACAAGTATCCACTTACAAGAATTGATGACATGTTTGACTAACTCCAGGGTGCTAAGAATTTCTCCAAGATTGACTTACGTTCAGGGTATCATCTGGCGAGGGTTAAGGAGAAGGATATTCCGACGACAACCTTTCGAACAAGATATGGGCACTTTGAGTTCTTGGTGATGTCTTTCGGGCTAACAAATGCCACAGCAACTTTTATCGATCTCATGAATAGTGTATTCAGACCCTATCTTGACGTGTTCATGATCGTATTCATTGATGATATTCTGGTGTATTCTCGTTCAGAGGAGGAACATGCGGGCCACTTACGGATAGTATTATAGACCCTTCAGGATCATAATTTATATACTAAGCTCTCCAAATGTGAATTCTGATTGAACTCAGTAGCATTCGTTGTCCATGTGACATATTACGAGGGTATTAGTTTCGACACTCAGAAGATTGATGTAGTGAAGAATTGGCCGAGCCCTACAACATCGTCAGACGTCCGCAGCTTCCTGGGGCTACCAGGATATTATAGGCGATATGTAGAAGGGTTTTCCTCTATATCAGCACCATTGACTAAGTTAACACATAAAGATACCAAGTTCCAGTGGTCTGACGCTTGTGAACATAATTTTCAGGAGCTAAAGAATCGATTGACATCCGTGCTAGTGCTCACAAGAAGGAACAAAAGGTTATGTGGTATATTGTGATGCCTCAGGTATAGGTTTGGGGTATGTATTGATGCAACATGGTAAGGTGATTGCTTATGTATCGAGACAACTGAAGAAACATGAAAAGAATTACCCGACTCATGATTTGGAATTGGATGCAGTAATATATGCTTTGAAGATATGGAGACACTACTTTTATGGCATCCATGTTGACGTCTACACAGATCATAAGAGTTTACAATACATCTTCAAGCAGAAGAAGTTGAATTTGAGACAGCGTAGGTGACTTGAATTACTGAAAGATTACGATGTCGAGATATTGTACCACCCCGGTAAAGCCAATGTTGTGGCAGACGCTCTCCATCGTAAGTCAATGGGAAGCATAGTACATATTGAGGCAGGTAGACAGGGGTTGACTAAAGAGCTTCATCAGCTGGCCAATATGAGAATCAGATTATTAGACTCTGATGACGAAGGTGTTACTGTACAAAATATATCGGAATCATCTTTGGTAGCCGAGGTAAAAGCACGGCAATATGAAGATCCTACCTTAGTACGATTGAGAGAGGGCATTCAGCATCGTAAGATTACGGCTTTTGAGATTAGGGAGATAGGGAACTGAGATACCATGGTCGATTATGTGTACCTAATGTGACAGAGTTGCTAGAGAAGATTATGATTGAGATTCATCAGTCCCAATATCCCATCCATCCCGGCTCTACAAAGATGTATCATGACGTTAAGAAGCAGTATTGGTGGGATAACATGAAGAAGTCTATTGTAGAATTTGTAGCCCAGTGTCCTAATTGTCAACAAGTAAAGATCGAGCATCAGAAACCTGGTGGATTGATTCAAAATATAGAGATTCCGAACTGGAAATGGGAGGTAATAAATATGGACTTCATTATTGGATTACCTCGCTCTTATCATAATTTTCACTCCATCTGGGTGATAGTTGATCGACTTATAAAATCTGCCCATTTTCTGCCAGTTAACACAACATACACGGCTGAAGATTATGCGAAGTTGTATATCAAGGAGATTGTTAGGATTCATGGTGTGCCGGTATCTATTATATTAGACCGAGGATCTCAATTTACAGCTAACTTTTGGAGGTCTTGTCAGAAGGGTTTAGGCACACAAGTGAATCTCAGCACTGCATTCCATCCGCAGACTGACAGACAGGCTGAACGTACCATTAAGATACTTGAAGATATGCTACGAGCATACGTTCTAGATTTCAAGGGGAATTGGGATGACCATCTTCCACTCATAGAATTCGCCTGCAATAATAGCTACCATTCCAGTATTAAAATGGCCCCGTACGAGGCACTGTATGGGAGGAGATGTAGATCACCAGTTGGATGGTTTGAAATTGGTGAAATAGAATTATATGGGCCAGATTTGATTCACCAAGCCATTGAGAAGGTGAAAGTAATACAAGAGCGACTGAGGATGGCGCAAAGCAGACAAAAGTTTTATTCCGATGTCCGACGTCATGATCTGGAGTTTGAGGTTGGTGATTGGGTTTTCCTGAGGAACTCACCGATGAAAGGTGTTATGCGTTTTGGGAAGAAAGGTTAGCTGAGTCCGCGATATATCGAGCCGTACAAAATTCTTTGACGAATTGGACAGGTTGCTTATGAGTTAGAGTTTCCATCTGAATTGGAATTTGTCCACCCGGTATTACATGTATCTATGTTGAGGAAATGTATTGGAGACCCCTCTCGGGTTATCCCTATCAAAGATGTACAAGTTATAGAGGATCTATCATATGAAGAAGTGCCAGTGGATATATTAGATCAACAAGTCCACAAGCTGAGAACAAAGGATGTAGCCTCCGTCAAAGTATTGTGGTGGAAGAAGAATAAGGAAGAAATGACATGGGCGGCAGAAGAAGAGATGAATTCTAGATACCCTTATATGTTCCGGATTAAAGGTTCTTAATAGATGACCCTTACATATACTATTCACCTCGTACGTGTATCCTAAAGAATCTTCTGTTTATCCTTAGATAACGAGGATGCCGGGAGAACGCAAAATGCAATGAAAACTGAAACGACTCTATAAGGTGAATAATAGCCTGAGAATACTCTTCCTTAATTCATATTGGTGATACACAGTTAATGTACATATCTATAATACTTTGAATAGCCTTGTGAGGTTGCAGGTCAGGTTTAACTGCTTACAGGTTTGGCTAGCGTCCATTTTATATGAGCTAGACTCCCCATAAACCCTTACATTCGAGGACGAATGTTCCTGAGGGGGGAAGGATATAACATACCGCACCTGGGCGTTATGATGCGTCGTAGTAAATCCATATAAGATTGAAGGGATTAAGGTTACTCATGTGGTTATAGGGGATTTATGACATTGTTAACAAAGACCCCATAATTTTGACAACCTTTTAGTAAAGATTTGATAAATTTACTTTTATGTAGTTATTGTTATTTTTACTTTTCGGATGTGCATTAAATTAAGTACATGATATGTAGAAGTTTATAAATGAGATTTTTCTTTATTAGAAAAACAAAAATTATTTTCTCATAAAGCGCGAAATTTATTTTTTTATCGTTTTAAGAACATATAGTAGAAAAATTTATATTTTGATATTATGTTGGAAACAATTAGAATTTGATATGATATATTTTTTTAATCAATGTCCTAACCTTTATAAAATATTAACATATTTATTTGTTACCAAGTATAATAATTACCAATTAATAGATAAGTTTGTAAACAACATTAGCTACTTATTTTACTAGATAAGTAATAACTTTTTTTGGAATAAAGTATTTTATCAAAGTAGTTATAGTAATATGTTTAAGAGACTTCCTAGTGCTACGTGACAAGTGATAATATTTTACTCAATTAGAAAGTAGTGGAGTTGGTAGGACAAATCATTTCAATATATATATATATATATATATATATATATATATTCTAAATACTTTGACTTATTCTACTCTAATAAATAGACTTTTGCAATAGTTTGGTGATGGTATATATTTCAGCCACACATATCCTCTATATACATAGTGTTTAAGACACATTATCATTGGGAAAAGGGGGAATCGTTAGATACATATCTACACTCTAGCAACTACGTGGGGAGAAATTCTATCTTGCTCATCCCTTTTTCCCTAAAGCAGTGAAGTGCTCAAAGTTTTATTCAACGTATAACTTCTCCATATTTTCATACATCTAGTTAAGGGAAGTTTTATTTTAAGGCATGTAATTGTTGAGAACTCACGGGACGGTGATCGGAAGTCGTGAGTTCAAGTCATAGTAATTGTATAAATAGGTTATGGGCTCCTTTCGTATGGTATGAAGATTGGTGGTGGTGTGGTAGCTCGTGTAGAGCTTGGTTATTATTAAAAGGAGGTCGGGTGTGGAGTACACCATTGTATAGAGCCTCGGGAGCTTGTCGCTCTTTGATTGCTTGACGATAGTGTTGGCATAGCGGTAGTTTTTAGTTGATGTTGGGGTTGCGTTGTTATTATTATGCTTTGTGAATTTGAAAGAAGAAAGTGTATAAAGCTATTATATACGAGCGTATATTGGTTGTTGTTAGCTATAATAACTTGTGGGAAGTCATATAAATAGGGAAGGTGCTGCCCGTTTTATTATAAAATAGGTCGTGGTCGAAATATAATAGTTACGACGCTTAAAAGATAACGATAATATCGTTTCTCTTATTGTAGACTAAGGAGTTGTGACCTTTGCATAGCTTGAGGTTGGGCAGTATGTACAAGGTATGTGAGGCTATCCCTTTATTTCATTTGCACGACTCCGATTGTACGTAACATAAACGGACGAGCTTCCAAAGATACTCTACTCATAGAAGCTAGTAGTACTTACGTTGTTTCCCTTATTATGGAAAGATTCATGTTGATGTTTCTTCTCTTATCTTTATGTACCAAATATTGTTAGTATTCCCTGAATCTTATAATATGTATGACGGCGAGTTAAATCCTCTAATAACGTATACGAAGGTTACCTACCTTATATCACTTTGAAAGGTTCATAATGTGATTCCATAAGTCCAGCATTCATTATATGTATGTACCTATTTTACTCTACCGATCCACGCTATAGTCGGTCGGGTATGGCACCTATTGTGCAACCACTGATCAGTTGGGTTTTACCGAGC
>AWOL01S0027276.1:132212-188631 GCA_000715115.1 Nicotiana otophora | reverse complement strand
TATATGCTGAAGTTATATATGCCATATGGAAGGAGAGGAGTGCAAGAGTTTTTGAAGGGGTGGCCAGAGATTGTGAAGGAGTGGCAAAAGAGATAGCATGTGTTTGTAGCTCCAGGGCTCCTNTCTATGGTGGCAGTAAATGGGAACTACAATTCCAAGAGATTGTTAAAAGTATACAAGGGAAGACAACAAAGGCCAAACTCATTAAGATGATATATGCTGAAGTTATATATGCCATATGGAAGGAGAGGAGTGCAAGAGTTTTTGAAGGGGTGGCCAGAGATTGTGAAGGAGTGGCAAAAGAGATAGCATGTGTTTGTAGCTCCAGGGCTCCTGGGAGCTGAAATGCTTAATGCAAAAGCTAGTTTTCTAAGTTTCTTCCTTAATCTACACATAGCACTGCTGTATAGGAAAGCTGGGATCTTTGATTATGTTTTCTTTTTCTTTTTTTAGATTAGCTGACTGAGTGTGCTAAGCTAATGATTTGTATTTGCTTTGGTAATTAATAAAAAGCCTAATTAATTACCAAAAAAAAACATCTCAAGAAATATTAAACGAATTAGCTATATTATCAATTGAAAAATAATTAGAAGAAATCGATTGTAACAAAAAGTAACTTTGCATCTCACAATGCTAAAAGAAATAGACTTCGCATAAATCAAGATTTTCTTTTTAAGTTTAAGGCCTCCATTAAATTTTGGCTTTAGGCCCCTAGTATGGTTGAGCCGCCCCTGCTTTTGTATGATGCATCAGGAATTATTCCTATGTTCATTAAGCTTTCATCCTTCTTACATGTTACCCCAGCACCAACCTCTTGCTAATTCTTGGTTCTCTGCCAAAATACTTTGCGATGCTTTCAGCCATGACTATTAAGAAAAATAAAGCACTCTCCAATAAGCTACTCTAGTCATAACATGTGAAATTGAGAATCCCTTTTTTTTTTTTTTTGGATGAAGAGTGAAATTGAGAATCCTAATTATGGGTACCCGGGTAACATAATCACACCCCAAGGAACTTTGACCATTTAACTTGCATTTTGAGTTTTCCAACAAAAGCTGTTCCTCGAGGTTTCATCTCATATGCCCACCCTATCAAGATTTGGAAGTCAGAGTCCATAAATGTGACTTTCTTTCAACATTAATCACAATATACTGTACTACCATACTATGACGATCTTAGCATCTTGCTTCATAAAACTTCATACAAATTCAACCTTCACTTTTTTCCCCTCGACTATTCCACAAGGTATCTACTACCTCCCACTAGCAAAGAAATCCTGTACTATGTCGACTAAGGACTAGCAAAGAAATCCTGTACTATGTCGACTAAGGCTTAAGCTATCACCTAGTGTTTTTTGAAAAAAGTTCGACCTTCCTTCTTCATGAAACAAATAAAAAAACACCGAGAAAGTACAAAGAAGAGTTATAAAATCACCTTCATCACCGACAAGCCTAACGAAATCTGCTTTGATTTCGTGATTCAATCTGGGCCCACTCGAATCCTTCTCTTCCTTCCTCGTTTTCACCTGCAAAATCAGTTACACTCATCACTACACGCATGATTATCAATGGACATAAAATAATTACGTGATCTTAATTGCTTAGCTTACCTGTACAGGTGCTGCGAAAAACCTGACACTTTGTGCAAATTCGAATGGACTTTTCTGGATAGTTAAGCTAGGGTTACTGAGAATCCGAACTGAAGTATGTAAAGAAGCATTGGCAATGAACGAATTGGAACCTTGGCATTGAAAATAAGACCTTTTCAGGTGAATTGATAGGGTTTTGATTTTGGAGTTGTTCACTCTACACCAAAACGCCATTGTTGTGCTTTCACGTACACTCTGAAAGTCTCCACCGGAAGGTGGAAAAATATTGCTCCGAAAAGTGAATCGGGCTATGCCGGAGGGTCCGAAGATTCCGAACTGTTGTTGTAGACAGAGATATTTGGGCTTTCCCAAATCAATTCATCTGGACTCAAATTGGGCTTCTAGTTGGGCCTTTCTCTTTCCCTACTATGAATAGGGAGATTTACACAAATTCCTTTAAATTTTGGCCTCGTCAGAATCTGAAGTAAAATTCCGGCTGGTCGCCACGTTTTCTTTATTTGATACTAGTCAATTTGACAGTCATGAAAGAAAATAATAAATTTATGAAATACATATTTTTTTGTAAATTTAATCGAGGTAAGAGAACAAAATTTTCATGTATACACATAAGAAATCAATTTCATAAGTGAATTAAATACCAAATATAAAAAAATTCTATAGGGCTCCAACACCCTCCATTTATTTTAGAAATTAAAAAAGAAATAAAATAAAGGAGTCCACAATCAGCAAACATTTGGGCACAGACGCTTTCGACTGCCATGCTCGTAAACTCAATTTATAGACCACAGAAACATTAGGAAAGAGCGAAGTTTTGCCAATGCATCACCTTACATGTATTGGCTATCACGTGCAAAGTAACAGAAATAAATTAGGGACAAGTGCAGAGATAATCATTCACAGGTATATTATTTAAAAATTAGCCAGACAATTCAAAACAATACAACTCTGTAAATGGCTGCCTGGTGTCATTTCTACAAAATAAGGTCTCCGCTACTTTTGTACATATTACAGAATTATATTTGGGGAAATTTTTGAAATACTAATGTAAGCTGTAGCCGGTAGTAGCGACGACTCTGATTCAATTCCTAGCTGGATACGGCTTTCCAGTAGTTAGTATGTATATGAAACCCGCCTTTATAAACGCCTCCGGTTCTCTTCGAAAGGAAAAAAAAACTTCCACCCTTTCACCATTGCCGCCGCTTTAGATCTCCGGCATCCGATCACAATCTCAACCGCTGGCGTTTCACTCATCTCAGCAATCTCTTATGGCCGGCATTATCGCCCCTCCCTCCTCTTTACAATCTCCCGACTTTCACACTAACATCAAAAACACATCTATCTCGCCTCATCCACACAAAAATACCCTAGCTTTTGCAATTCTCTCCGGGTCTGGCAGCTCCCTTCCCCGAATCAGAAGCAAAAAGCGGCTCGAAACGACACCTTTCACTGTTGTATCGCAAAATAGTTCCGTTACTTGTGTTGAATTATCGGATAATGATGAACAGACAAAGAGTCCGATTATCGTAATTGATAATTATGATAGCTTCACTTATAATCTCTGTCAGGTATGCCAAATAATAATATGATTTTAGGATATTGAGAAATGTTTATTTTCTTATTTATATTTGAACATTGAGAAATATGTGAAACGTTATTTTAGTTTTTCTTAATTTTGCTTGGTAATATTGAAGTATCTCAAAGGCTACTGATTTTAGAGCATTGAAAAATGTATAAAATTATTTCTTATTTTAAAAAGTTAAGAAAATAATTATTATCTTAGTTTGTCTTGATTTTGCTCTTTTTCTTTTCTTTTTTTGTTGATAATTTTGAAATATACTGAAGTTGCGGCCTGACCGAGGTTTTATCGGAAACAACTTCTCTACTCTCTCGGACAAGGATAAGGTCTGCCTATTGAAGTTGCAGCTTAATATTGATTTTGAAATATTAAGAAATGTAGAAATTATTATTTTGGTTTTTGTTAATAATTTTTTTTGAAGTATATGGGAGAGCTTGGATGCAATTTCGAGGTTTATCGTAAAGACAAGCTGAGCGTGCATGAACTGAAAAAGTAATACAAAAAGTTACTTCTAATTTTAAATTCTTTTTTGTCAAGCTGTTATAGTATAGTTACAATATTTATGCTCCAACTGTTTGACCAAAAAGTGTAAATTTTCGATTAAACTAATTAATTTTATATAATGAGGGATTAAGCCTAGTTGATAATAATATTCCTGGATTTACAACTAGCTAACACAAATAACGCAGGATAGTGTTGGTGAGGGATTAAATGCAGTGTGCATTTAATATTTCAAGAGGAGTAATGATGGAAGAATATCAAGTAATAAATAACAATAAATGGTATTAACGTAAATAAGGGGAATGATTCACCCAATATTGAATGAGGTGTATGATTCTTCTTTGTGACAGTGATGAGTGAGAGACAAATCCTCGAATATTGGAACTATTCTCGGATCTGATGGAAAAATATGGAATAATGGATAGTAGAATCTTATTAGAAAGGTAGTGTTTGTATCTTTTCTACAGAGAGTCTTCTTCTCAAAAAGTGCTCTTATCAGAAAATATTACCCCCCTTTCCCCTTATCTTTTTTTTCTATTTATATGGGACATATCCCCAGTCAATCCTAAAAGTTTCAGTACCGAGAATATTCAATGGAATATTCCCTTAAATATCCTATTACAAAAACTAGCCGTTAGTATCGTCCTTGATACTTGACCTTGGCCGTTATTGACCGCATGGCTACGAGCCCCGCTGTCTACTAGTCGACCTCGGTCACATCACTTTCCATAATACCACTCCATGCTAAATCCTATTGAGGCAGATTTTGACCTATACAGTTAGTCCCTCCGCTTATTGATGTCGACCATGGGCGACCTCGTTGAGCAGACTCTGTTAGTTATGGTTGAGAAGTTTAGATGAGCAGGTCGAGTAGTAGTGTTTCAGACGGGGTGGAAACGTGGCCTTCCGTGAGCCGCAACCCAGGGTCACGTCGTTTCAGAGTGACGTCATGTCATCCTACGTCATTATTACGCATTTTCCCGATACCTTGCATCGTTTCCTATGCCTCTGCCGCTTCGATTCCTAAGCTGGGTAACGACGGCTTGCTTTCTTGATATTGATGCCTGAACTCTTATAAATTGGGATACAAAATCCTTTGCCTTACTCTTTGCAATCTAAATATTGGACCCTCATACCTTCTTCTTCCTTCCTCATTCAGAATCCTTTCTCTTTTGATCTTACTTCCATATTCTTGCTTTCACTGATTCTGGTGGCTCCCGCTACTCTTGATTCTTCTTTGTTTACACCTTCTTTATTCATAAAAAAAGATGGTTAACGTGTCTTCCAGTTCTGGGGGTACCTGACCCTATTCCCTTGGCAGTGCGCATGCCTCCCCATGACGATAGAGTTGCTATTGTTGCGGAGGATGAAAGCTTTCCTATGGTGGAGGAAATAGTTCCCCGTAACGAGAAGGCTAGATCTGACTTTTCAAAACCGCTCGAGGACGACCCTGAGGCCACAGAATCGGTGATGGATGCGGTTGCCCTTACTAATTTCAGGGCGAAGTTCAAAATTCCGGCCCACATCGATTTGGTCCCGGCTGGTCGTGATATGGTGCAGATTCATCGCCCCGGATACTGCACATTCTATGTGGCTACTCTTTTCCCTTTCTCCCATTGGTAGAGGAATTTTGCCGCTACTGCGGCGTCTGCCCGACCTAACTTTCACCTTACATCTATAAACTCATCCGCATGTTGACGAAGTACGCGGAATTGGCTGGCCGCGAGATCTCTCTTCGCCACCTGATGCACCTCTTCGTGCCCAGTTTCTATAGGGGGGCGATATTGCATCTTCGTCACCGAAGAAGTAAGAGTTTGGTAGTGAAGATGGACGATAAAGCAAATCGTCGATTCTGGCTTAGCTACTTCTACGTCAAAATCGAGTACGTGGTGTCAAATGCGAATGGATTTCCTGAGGCATGGAATTATGCCCGTAAGTATTTTTTACTAAGCGCTTATTTTGCTCATTTTGATTGTAGCCTAACACTCTGCCTTTTCCTCGTTCAGATGAGACTTTGCCCCCTCATTTGGTTGCGGATATTCATTACTGGGTTAGTCAGGTCTTGCCTCACACAGTGGGAATTTGCAAATGGTTGGCCTTTATCAAGAAGTTCGGACCCAAGCTTTTAGCGACCGGTGAGTTTTGAATCTTTATTGTCGTGGCCTTCTGGTCGCTTGCTTCTTACTGTTTTATGGGGATCGACCTCTTAATCTTCTTTTTCTTCTCTTTTGTTTTTAGCCCCGGGATCCTCGAGTAGGTCGAAGCCCCCTACTCCTGCGTTTCGCCAGATGAACACTACGACGAGGTCCGCCCCTACTGTGACTGCGACCAAGTTTGCGCGGCCATCCACTTCTATTCGGCCTCCGGTTTCAGCTAGATCGGCTCGACCATGGGCGCCTTCAGTACCAGCGACTCCGGCCTCTCCCTTGCTTCATTTAATAGATGAGGAGTCTTCACCGAGCGAGGAGGATTTGGTCCCCCGTAAAAGGAGGTCGGTGGACGTCAGCGATGGGACAATCCGAACCGTAGATTCTACAAGTGACGATCGCGAGCCGGCCTCCGTTGTGCCCGAAGACGGTGCAAATCTTTCGTCTGAAGTCCTGCCATCAGCGGAAGCCGCAGAGAGCGTGCCCCTTCCTGATGCCAACGTCAGAGCTGGTGGAGCGTCCGTGGAGGTTCTGGGTACTGTGCGGCGAGATGTGCCATCGTCCTCGCGGCCATTTGATGTTCCCACCTTGTTTACCGATGAGAGAGGTAAGGGGGGTGCTGAGGATGGTTACGAGACGGGCTCCGATATGGATCTTGAGGAGGTTAGGATGATGGGAGAAGGACTCACCCGGCTCGAGGTGAGATTGGAGGGAACCACGCGGACCATTGCGATCCTTCTGGACCGGGATCTACTAGTTGATACGGAGGATGTGGTCCCTTCTCTTGGTCCCCTCTGTTCCGACGTGGAGGGTAAGACCCTCGAGAAATTGAAGGACTCCACATTGTCGAGGAGCATAACCGGCCTTGCTCTTAGGGTAAGGGGTATTTTATTTGTATGTTCATGTTGAATCCGATTTTATTCTTACTCGCTCTGGTTTTCTTTTCAGACCTTGATCTTGGAGATCGAAAGCTCCCGCCGAGCAGAAATATTGCGAGTATCATGATAAGCACCGCGAGCTTTGCATGCGGCTCGGTGGGAGTAGCAACTTCTGGGCTCTCCGAGACGAGCTAAAGGAGAAGGATGACGAATTGGTGAAGGTCATCGGAAAATATAGTGAGCTTGAGGGGCGTTGAAGGACAAAGAAGGGGAGCTCGAGGTGAGCAGGGGAGTTGAGGCCCAATGCGCCGACCTTCAAGCCCGAGTGATCTCGCTGCGGGCCGAGCTCGAAGAAAGTCTAATCAGGGCGGATGCTCTGGGTGGTGAGCTCGTCGAGAGGATAGCGGACTTAGAGAAGTCGGATCGGTTGGCGGCTCTGAGGCAAGTAGAGGCATTAGAGGTCGTAATCAGCGTTCTTCGTTCAGAACGGGCGAGTGATTTGGAGACGGTGAGGCTCAGAGAGGAGCGACTTGACGAGCGTATAGGTGAGTTAGAGAAAGAAGCTTCGGGCCTTAATGAACGAGTTGTCGCCCTTGAAGTTGAGAAGTCCCAGTTATTGGCTCAGCCGTCCTCTTCTCGCTCTTCTGCGTTTCCTGACATTCCGCGGGATTTGTATGAGATCTGGATCTACGTCGAGGCCCAACGGGATATATTTAGGGACTTGATAGCGGTGAGGAAGGTTTCTGAGGCCGACTTCAAGGATGCTCGCGCTAAGGCACGCTCAGCTCGACTGCTTGTGGCTATGATCATGGTACGCCGGAGGCTGGTGATGGCGAGGAGGACATAGACGCGGACGGGATCGAACAAGATGGCTGATATGAGGATGAGTATTCTGAAGGCGGTGGTGACGGTACTGGCGGAGAGGCGGGTGGAGATGACCTAGGCGGTCAGATAGATGACGTTGCTGGGTTAGGTGGCGAGTAGTTGTTTTCTTTTTTTTTTTGCTTGTTAGTTTTGTACATATTTTTGTGGGCATCTGTTCTAGCCTTTGTAAAGAATATATTTTATGAAATGCCATTTTCGCTGCTCGTACCCGACTCTTTTCCTTCTGTTCGGGCTTGTATGCCTTTTTCTTTTGTTTTTCACTTTGGTCGCTTTAGTCGTAAAAACTTGGTTTATGTGTGTTGAACGAGGTCGAATGTAACCTATACTTAGTTAATTCGAACAAGGTCGAGTGTGAGTTAATTCGAGTGAGATCGAATGTAACTTTTATTTAATCGTGGCCGGGGGCCGAGCGGGTGTTGATTCGAATGAGGTCGAATGTAACCCGTACTTAGTTAATTCGAGCAAGGTCGAATGTGAGTTAATTCAAGCGAGATCGAATATAACTTACTTAATTGTGGCTGGGGGCCGAGCGGGTGTTGATTCGAACGAGGTCGAATGTAACCCGTACTTAATTGTGGTCGGGGGCCGAGTAGATATTGAGGCAATGTTGCTCTGGCGAAAGTATGGGCGGACTTCATACATTTGTGTTTTGCTCATATACTTTGAGAAATTTACATGTTTTCCGGGCTGACATTCCAATACCAGTCTATCTAGTCCCTTCATTGGGCGACCTGGAGGCGTGTTGAGAGGTTGGGCAATGAACTGACCGTCTGGTGCCTTCTTCCGTTCATATTTCAACTTGAAGTGTCCCCCTTGTCGCATCGTTAAAAACCTTCTTGAGAAAACTCAACTGGGACAAAACTCAAGTGAGGGGAAAAAGAGTACGACTTGGAGAACGCTTTTTCGTGAAAGTTAAAGTACTTGAGGTGTGTGATGTTCCAGTTGTTTGGTAGTAGTTTCCCTTCCATTGATCTAGTTGGAAAGAACATTTGTTTGCTGTTGCCGTGATTTTGTACGGACCGTCCCAATTTGTTCCCAGTTTGCCTTCCAGCGGGTTTTTGCTTGCTTGTGTTTTGGCTTTGAGCACGTAGTCCCCGACTTTGAGTGGTCTGATCTTGGCCTTTTGTTATAATAGCGTTTTGCCTGTTGTTTTTAGGCGATCATCCTTATGTAGGCCATATCTTTTCGTTCTTCGATTTCATCGAGCTCTTGCCTTCTGCTTTCATCGTTCCTCGGCCCGCTCTCATAGGAATATCTCAAACGGGGCTCTTCGACTTAGACTGGTATTACCGCATCAGTCCTATAGACTAATGAGTAGGGCGTCTCTCCTGTGCTCGTCTTCGGCATTGTACGGTAGGCCCAAAGCACTTCTGGTAATAACTCCGGCCATAGTCCCTTGGTGTCTTCAAGCTTTTTCTTCATGATGTCCAGTATTGATTTATTGAAGGATTCCGCTTGCTCGTTTCCCGCGGGGTGGTACGGTGTTGAGAGTATTCTTTTGATATGCCACTTCTCAAAAGGGGCATCATAGTGAGGAAAACCCAAACCGTGGGTATCTGACTTGTCGAAGATTATACTTTCTTCGAGTTCGTCATACCGTTCGTGAGTGATCGACCGTTTGAGCTTGTGGGTTGTGGTGAACTTTACGCTGTTGATCGAAGCGTCGTCGCCACCCCCGATGATCATTTGAATGGTGCGAGTCGGTGAGGGTGGTTTCGGCGGTCCCTGGTGCTGTTCACGTCCTCGGGCAAAGTTTGTCCTTTCTCGGTCGCTCAGCAATTCTTTGAGGTGTCCTTGGTGAAGCATGTTTTCGACCTCCTGCCTTATGGCGATGCAATCCTCAGTTTTGTGACCTCGCTCTTGGTGGAACTCGCTGAGGGCGATTGACTTTCTGGTGCTTGGGTCTGACCTCATCTTTTGTGGCCACTTTACTTTTGGTCCGAGCTTCTCCAATGCGTAGATTATTTCTAAGGGTGACACACAAAAATTGTGAGCGGATAATAAAGGGGGCATACCTTTCTCGTTCCGGTGAGTCTCTGTCCTTGGTCTTGATGGGCCCTCTTCGTGGCGGGAGGGGGGTATGACAGCGCTTCTGATATATGGCTGATGCCTTTCTCGGTTGGGCCGTGGAGCTGCATGATCCTTCCTGGATTCGGCCTGAACCGAGGTCAACCGATGAGTTGGCCCATTCAGGTCATCTTCGTCTACACGGACCTCGGCACAGTAGGCGTTGTGTATTTCATCCCAAGTTGTTGGAGGATATTTCATAAGCCGACTTAATAATTTTCTGGTCGCCCTTGAGCCATTCCTGTTCAGCCCGTTTTACAAAGCTTCTACGGCCATTCCTTCCGATACATTCGGTAAGGTCATCCTTACTCGGTTGAATCGAGCGAGGAAGTCCCTCAATCCCTCTCCGGGCGATTGTTTGATGGAAAATATATCGTTCACTCTTGCCTCCGCCATTTTGGCCCCAGCATGGGCCGTTATGAACTTGTCGGCCATCTCTTCGAACGTTTCGATGGAACGCGCGGGCAGTTGTGAATACCAAGTTAATGCTCCTCCGGTGAGGGTCTCGCCGAACTTTTTCAACAAGATGGAGGATACTTGTTCTTTGGAGAGATCATTGCCTTTTACCAGAGTGACATAGTGAGTCACATGATCTTCGGGGTCGGTCGTACCATCATATATTTTCAGATAAGGCGGTATCTTGAAAGTCTTGGGTATGGTATGCGGGGCAGCTTCATCACTGTAGGGTTGCTCAACGAATCGACCAGCATCTCTTTTTGGCAAGAGTTTTGGGGCACCCGGTATTTTGTCGACTCTTTCTTGGTGCTCTCTCATTTGGTCCCGAAGCATTTTGTTCTCATTTTCCATTTCTTCCATCTTTCTCAGAATGGCTGTGAGGGTGTCGTCACCTGCATTATTAACATTGTGAGTGATACCTGTTACTTGAGGGAAAGGGCCGTGCTGCTCGGCCGTTGTCGGTGTAATGCTAGTCCTTGCGTTTTCTCTAGCTGTCTTCTGGGCGGGCTTGTCGAGGATGCTGGTTAGCGTGTTTGTTAGCCAAGCCTTAAGTAGTTTTTTCACTGCTGGTGGCGCCTCTTCCGTCGTGGACGTGGAAGCTCATTTACCGCGGGATGTTGTGATACTGCCGTGAGGGAGGGGCGACCCACCTCACCTGGGGGAGGCGTTGGGCGTTATATCCTCGCCTTCTGTTTCAGAAACCTCATTGATGGTGTTCAAGAGGCTGGTGGTAAGATCGGCCACTGCCTTCATTCTTTCTTCTCCATTACCTGCCATGTCAGATCCGTGTGTACAAGAAAAAAGGAGTTTTGCTCTTTTTTTTTTTTGTAAACTGTGCTAGTTATAGATCTAAAAGAAACTAAAAATTTAACTAGGAAATCCCCACAGACGACGCCAAATTGTTTGACCAAAAAGTGTAAATGTTCGGTTAAACTAATTAATTTTATATAATGAGGGATTTAGCCTAGTTGATAATAATATCTCTGGATTTACAACTAGCTAACACAAATAACGTAGGATAGTGCCGGTGAGGGATTAAATGCAGTGTGCATTTAATATTTCAAGAGGAGTAATGATGGAAGAATATCAAGCAATAAATAACAATAAATGGTATTAATGTAAATAAGGGGAATGATTCACCCAATATTGAATGAGGTGGATGATTCTTCTTTCTGACAGTGATGAGTGAGAGACAAATCCTCGAATATTGAAACTATTTTCGGATCTGATGGAAAAGTATGGAATAATCGATGGTAGAATCTTATTAGAAAGGTAGTGTTTGTATCTTTTCTACAGAGAGTCTTTTTCCCAAAAAGTGCTCTTATCAGAAAATATTACCCCCCTTTCCCCTTATCTTTTTTTCTATTTATATGAGACATATACCCAGTCAACCCAAAAAGTTCCAGTACCGAGAATATTCAATAGAATATTCCCTTAAATATCCTATTACAAAAACTAGCCGTTAGTACCGTATACTTGACCTTGGCCGTTATTGACCGCTCGGCTACGAGCCCCGTTGTCTATTAGTCGACCTCGGCCACATCACTTTCCATAATACCATTCCATGCTAAATCCCATTAAGGCAGATTTTGGCCTATACACCAACAAGTGTAAGCTAGCATGCACATGCTGTTGGAGGAGTGTTCTTTTCTTACTCCTTAAACCTGATTAAGTTGATACCATGTGATTTTAAAAAAAAATATTTTGTAGGAAAAATCCAAGGGGAATACTAATATCACCTGGACCAGGTAAGAAAAGTTACCCAAATATATCAAGTTATCATTTTACTTTTCTAGAACTTATGGAAAGATCGTTACTTTCGATCTAATTTTATTTGGGAATAGGTACACCTCAAGATTCAGGGATATCATTACAAACTGTACTGGAACTTGGACCAACTGTACCATTATTTGGTGTTTGTATGGGTTTGCAATGCATTGGAGAGGCTTTTGGAGGTATGTTATTGAATCAGCTATATTTGGAGCTCCGTTGCTATTTGAATAAGTTGGGTCTTTTTGATGGATAGTTTGTTTCAATTCCGTTTGAAAGAAAAAGAAAAACAATTAGGTTTTTAGAATTCTTTAATTAAGTTCATTCTCCCTCTCCAATATCAAATTCACAGTCGTCACCAACAGCTGATCACAGAAAGTTTATTCTAACATGAATAGTAGATATTGTACAGAATGGTGGATACTTGGATAAATTGTTAAATATGTACCATATCACGCACTTAAGTGTCGTTTGTCTTGAGGTATTAGGTAAAGTAATTACATATATAATTTGGCATGATTTGTCTTATGTTTGGTCGCTATATTTATTTCTTGTATAACTTTTATGGTAATCTAACTTCTACCTGTATTAGCTATATATGGTTATATTAACAACAACAAGACTATTACACTGTGTTATGTAATTGGTTGTGTCTGCTTGGTTATAGGTGTTTACTCGTTTAAACCATTTCTTGGTAAATCTATATAATCTAATCTAGATTTAAATAGCTTAAAGGCACTATAATATAGCGCACACTATCTAAAAAGGTGTTGCGTCCTTTTTCTTGGACGTGTAAAATAGTGCTATTTAGAAAGGAGGGTATTCTAATTGAACCTTTTTCATTCTTTTCTTGTTTTACCCCCCAAAAAATAGTTATATAAATAAAGAAACAAGAGCATATTTGTTTCTTTTCAATCAGCTAGGAAATTGCTGTAGAACGCTACTCCATTAGAAAGGGCCAAGGGTATAACTGTAAAGAAAATCTTTATCCATTTCAAAACCAAACACAACTCCGCCTGGTTGAGTTTGCTCGCATTTGCCAGTCTAAGTCTGGATAAAGGAGGGTTTTGGTGGTTTAATGACCAACATAAAACTAGCCAATTTATGCTGAAGTCTTACAATAATAATACATTTCATGGAGCGAAATGGAAATAAAAGAGTTATATAACCGTTCTCAACCAGTGTCATCAAAGGCAAAAAGCGCAAAAAAGCTCTAAGGCCTATCGAGGCTTTAAGCGCAAAGCGCAAATAAAGCGAGGGCTTTAATGACAAAAGGCGCAATTGGAGAAAAAGTAAAAATATGTATATGTAGTCCAAGACCAATAATTGTAGGCATGAATAACAAATATATGGACAAAAAAATTACGATAAAGTGAAATATCAATTGTTTAGTGCCGCCTTTTCAGGATCACACTCATTGGCAAGGAAAAGTATGCCTTAGAGCCTTGATGCGACATTGAAGCGCCCGTAAAGCGAGGCGAAGCGCTTGACATTTTCTGAGCCTCGCTTTAGGGCTTAAGCACGCTTTAAGCTCGCCTTTGGCAACACTGTTCTCAACTAGCTTGATATTGAGACTAGTAGTTGTTAAAACTAATTACATGTTTTAGCTTATAGCAGTATATCGAATTTTTAAACAATATACCATAATCCAACAAAAAATTCAAATAAAAAATTACATCCAACAAGAAATGTATTTGCTCTAAATAATCCAGTGATTAATCTCCATAATGCAGTCACTATATCATAAATTCATAATCCATGCATAACTTGTCTTTGAACCAAACAACTGTCTAATGATATGGTTATAAGATACTTACCATTGAAGGTCTATATGGATACGTGTTATAGGATGTATATGTATCACCTAGTGTAAGATGCTACAGTTACAAAGCCTTTTTTCAAGATTCTATGATTTCACAGGGAACAAATAGAAGTGGGTGATTTCTTTCTTTTTCAGATTATCCATGTATTACATGAGTATCCTTGATGATTAGAGACAAGAGGAAACGATGAATATCTAAGGGTGTTAATTTGCTTTGTACTCCAATTAGAATGTCTCTTGGCAACATGTTTCTGCTTCTACCGAAAAATGGAAAAGGAGCCCAACACAATATAGACCATCACTGTGACTGGACTAATGACTGCTGGTTACTGAAAGCTCACTTATAAGACTGAAATTAGTCCTCTAGTGTCAGGACTGTTCAGAGCTTAAATTATCTGCTCTGCCAAATGGCTAGAGAAGAGAAACATAGCATACTAGCAGAAAATCAAAATGCTTTGAGGAGAACTGGAGAGTTGTGCCAAAAAATAGTTGAAAGGTATTCAAAATGTTGAGTATGACTGACAATCTTCAGGGGTTATTGTTTACATTGATGTATCAAAAAGCTCTACTTTCGTCTTGCTAGTCAATTGTGTGTTTTGACTTCCCTAATCCTCCTTCATGTGAATCTGTTCCTTTGCAGGAAAAATTGTGCGTTCTCCATATGGGGTGATGCACTGAAAAAGTTCCCCTGTATATTATAATGAAGGTGGGGAAAATGGCTTATTTGCGGGGCTATCAAAGTAAGTTCTCCTTAATCTGATAATTGATTAGAAATTTGTCTGAACAAATTGCATAGCGTTGTTTATGATTTTATTTAATCAAGATAAGTGAATTTCTCCATTGAAAGTTTAGATCATCATTTGCTACGAGTTACAATTAGTTGCCTTTGCACTAGATACGAGCTACATCCCATTTCCTTCTTAGTTCTAGGTTGAACATTTCAAAAATGGCTTATCATAATCAAATGATGCTGACACGCTTTTTAAAACAGAGATGTAACCTCTTTAACTTACAATGTGGAGCCACTCATTTAATCAAGCAGCAAATTGCTGACTCTCTCTCTTATTGTTATGGTCTCACAAGTGAATTCTTTTATTTGCTATTTATTATTTGTCTTAACAATATCAATCTTTATCATATGGGCCAAAAGAATCATGTGCATTTAGTTGAATAGTTGATATTGACAGTGTACAAAGACCTTAGGTTGTCGGAGGACATGAGTATGCACGTTTAGATCTATGCAAGTGTAGCACCTTGTTTTCGTTCTGGGATCTGCTCTTACATATCAGCATTATTACAATATTTCTCTACTCATCAACTTTACCATCCACTCACTTAATTGGTTCAAATTAATTTAAATTCTACCTTGAATATGCCAGTCGAACACATCCTTGGAAAATTAGTGCCTCTTCTATCATCTTAAAATAGGTGGAACTTTGTCTGATTTATGCTGACATCTCGATATTACCTATCTCATTTTAGCCCCTTCACAGCTGGTAGATACCACAGCCTTGTAATAGATAAGGACACTTTCCCCAAAGACGATCTTGAGATAACTGCGTGGACAGAAGACGGTCTTATAATGGCTGCTCGTCACAAAGTTTATCGACATCTACAGGTAAAAAATTTCATCCTTTATAAACAGAATTAGAACAGATTTAGAATTTTGATTATGGGTTCTGGATTCTAGAAAAAACAGGTTATACATTAAGTAGATTTCTTAACACACAGAGTTTTGGCCAAAGCTGATGGGTTCTACCCAACCGTAACTAGAACTCTAGCTTTGACTCTGATTGCCTTGAGCTGTCTATTTGATTTGGTGAAGAGTCTTAAAATTTAGAAAATGTTGTATGGTGATGTGAATTAATAAAGGAAGAAATGTGTTTTTTAAGACTTGATCGGTTGCTTGCGTCTTGCTTGGTTAACGCAGGGGGTGCAATTCCATCCTGAAAGCATCATCACAGCCGAAGGCAAGACAATAGTTCGCAATTTTGTCAAATTGATAGAGCAGAAGGAAAAAGCAGAAACTCAAGACTAGACCCTCTTTACTCATGTACGATATTGTGATTTTGCCTAAAATAACCAACACAAAAGTATGTTCTTTTTCTTTGTTGTAACTAGCAAGGTAATTCAAAAGTTGTCCATACTTGTATTCTTCTCCTTGTAATCTAAATTATTTAGGATGTGGATTTGGATAAAGTATTTCCAATCAAAATCCACATCCTGATGCAATACTATAATAATATTCAAAGTCTTTCCAAAGCACTGGGAAAGGACTCTTCATGATGTTAAGTTTACCTAAAAATCAGAAATTACTTAGTGGGCGTTTGGACATAATAATTGTGAAATTCCGGAAAGAATTTTTTTTCTCAAGTGAAAATGGTATTTGAAAATTAGAGTTGTGTTTGGACATAATATAATTTGGAGTTGTTTTTGAATTTTTGTGAGTAATTTGAAATGAAAATTTTAAAAACAATTCCGAAATTCAACCTCAAGTATATTTTAAAATTTTTATGGTAAAATACTAATTCCGAAAAAAAGTAAAAAAATTTCGAACAAGGTGAAATTTTTTTAATGGCAAAACGTGCCCTTAGTAGCACATAAGATAGAGACTCCCCCTTCCTGTTTAGAGGTGTGACAGCAATTAGGGCCTCTTACAAATTCTAAACATTAGAATTTAAGGGAAAGTGGGGAAGGTCGTACTTGGTGTTATTTTCTTCTTTCCTTGTCATTTTTAATCTTTAGTCTTTACCTGAAGGTGGAATATATTACAAAAAGTTCTTTTCGTTCCTAGTAAGTGTAACCATATGTCAGTAATTTATTGTAAGTGACTTGTTTGCTCAAAATTATAATTGTAGTATTTATTTTATAGAGCACTTAAAGAGTTAAAAGAGTCTATTTTCTCCTTTGTTCATATCACAAAGAATTCAAAACTTTTTTATGGACGATATATCAATATGTGTAGATCATACTTTTAATTCCACTTTCAGTCCCTATACTAATAGGAGCAGGATGTATTCTTTTTTCAACTGTAACTTTTGTCATATGTGGNGCTCGATGTAAACACTCAGTACAAACAAATTTTTCGAGAACATATAGCTAAGGTAAAGGAAAACCTTCTTTTCTCCACAAGAGTTTCAAGCCTAAATAACGAACTTAGCAAATTGCGAACAGGAAAGGTTCCTTGGTCATATCTGATTAAAATCTCGAGTACTGAACTTCCATTCCAGTTCAATGTACAAACAATAATTCATTTTAATAGTCTAAACAAGATAATCAATGTTGTTTAATTTGTACATGAAGGAGTCGTTAGAAGGTCGTTTACTAAAACAGTGGTTCTATCCTAACTCAATCAAAGCTTCAGGGGCCACAAAAAGTTAACACAAATTAAATGCAGCAATAATACTTAGGACATAAAATATTGGTTTTATTGTAGACATGACTTCTCGTAGCTAGATTCACGTAGTACTCCATATTATTCCAGTAGAACAAGAAGAACATTAATTAATTAATTATTTGTCTCTTATATTTATTTTATTTAACTTTATGTATACTCCATGGCCACTGACTTGATGGATCTCCTACTGGTGTTGCTTCCGGTGGTTGAGATCAGATTGAAGAGAAAAGAGTCGACTCGAGAGTTGTGGAGGGATGGATAAGATCTCTACACCATTAACCTGAGAGATCTCGGGTTGAACTTTAGGAATGAACAGAATTATAAGGAGCATTTTTCAGTTTAAATAGTTTTACGTGGTGCAGATTCAAGTTAGTCGGTTTCCCAATGCTTATACTGAACATAAAAAAGCAAGCAAATATGAGGGATATTCATGCGCTTTTTCCCCTTTTTCTATTTTTATGATAATCATTTTCAATGCTAGCTGCCAGTGAAGAAAGCCGAATACTTTAATTTTGCACCCATTGCTTCTTATTGTATAGTGACCCCTTGCATTCACTGATAAGACACATTGAAGTGCATTAATTGGAAAGCTATAGGTAACTAACATACTTTCTTTCTTTGTTTTAAACTGTTTTGTTTTATCTCAAAACTTAAAATATGTTCTTTGTTTTTCTTTTTAATAATATTGATGCATCTGAGACAGTTCTTATCTATTGCATATAGTAATATTTTAAGTTCTTCTAGTGGATGATGGGAAGAAATTTCTTATTTGAGTTCTAAGTTTTTCCTTTCGTGGGCACTTATGTCAGGGAGATTCACTGCGTATAAAGAATTTAAAATAATTGCACCTGCAGCGGTCGACGATCCATAATTGATTTAGGTAAAGGTAATTGTAAAAGTTCAAGTTCAAATGTATTTGCTGCTAACAATATATATATATACGCACTTCAAGCATGATAGTAAATAAAAAAAAGAAGAGTTTATTTTATATACATTAATAGTGTTAATTTATTTTTTTAACTTTCAAGTCATTCAAAAGATATCTACAGCTAACAACAACAACAACAACATACCCAGTATTATCTCACACCGTAGGGTATGAGGAGAGTAGTGTGTATGCAAATCCTTATCCCTACCTTGTGAGGATAGAGAGGTTGTTTCCAATAGACCCTCAACTCAGGATAGTATAAGTACCACAATAATGAAAATATAGACAAGAAGGGACAGTACCAAAAAGCCATATAAAAGCAGAATAAAAAATAAGACACTAAGGTGATCAACAATGAAAGAAAACAACGGTTAGTCATAAAAACCTAGTGTACCAACAGAAAGCGAGACTGCGTGCCAATACTACTGTAATGAATACTCTACACTACCTACTTTATTACCCTAATCCTCGACTTCTATATCTTCCTATCAAGGGTCATGTCCTCGGTCAACTGAAGTTGCGCCATGTCTTACCTAATCACCTCTCTCCATCTCTTCTTTGGCTTACCTCTACCTCTCCGTAGGCCCTCCAATGTTAACCTCTCACACATTCTCATCGGGGCATCTGTGCGCATCCTCCTCACATAACCAAACCACATAAGTCACGCTTCCCGCATCTTATCCTTAATAGAGGCCACACCCACCTTATCGCGAATAACCTCATTCCTGATCATATCTAACCTGGTGTGCCCGCACATCCATCTCAACATCCTCATCTCTGTTACCTTCATCTTCTGGACATGAGCAATCTTGACTGGCCAACACTCAACCCCATACAAACATCGCTGGTCTGACCACCACTCTGTAGAACTTACCCTTAAGTTTCGGTGGCACCTCTTGTCACATAAAATACTGAAAGCAAGTCTCCATTTCATCCATCCCGCCCCAATACGATGTGCGACATCTTCATCAATCTCCCCATCCCCTGAATAATAGACCCGAGGTACTTAAAACTCTCTCTCCTAGGGATTGTTGGGATTTTAAGCTTGTGTAGCTTAAAGAGGGTGAATGAGAAATGGAGGAAAAATAAAATATTTGAGTTTCCCTCCTTGGCAAAGGGACATTGTCCCATATTGGAGGAAGGAAAGGCTTTTAATGGGTATATATATAATTGCTCTTCGTCTACCTCTTAAAGAGTTAAGAAGAAGGCAAGCCTCGCGCCGTCGTCGTCGCCGCTCGTTCGGCTCGGCTTCGGCTTCGGCTTCGGCTTCGGCTTCGGATTGCACCTCGGGTACTTGAGGAGAATAATTTTCTTAAGGACACATTGTGTATTCAGTGGGCTCGATTTATTCCTATACTGTTTTTCCAGAATTTATTTCGTTAAACAAGTAATACTAACTTTCTGTTTTGTTTATATATTTCAGAAAGTTTAATGGTTTAATTGTTTATTACAGCAATACAGATTTATAACAGGAATGACCTGCGAGTCCAGCCTCACCTCCCCTTCCCCTCCGAAAGTCTCGCTACTGAACTTGCACTCCAAGTATTCATAAAAAGTGAAATTTGCAATCTTGAGAATGAGGCAGATATTATATATAACAGGTAAGTGTAAATACATACCAGTATATAATTAGCCTAAAGTCTTGTAATAGCCACAAGCCTTCTATCGTGTTCTTACTAGATAAAAGGACTAGCTAATCTTATAGTACATGAATGCAGAAAACTGGAACCAATCCAATCAGAAACTCAGATCAGAGATAGGGTTGTCCTTGGTCATGTGACATGTATAGTGAAATACTACTACGTACTATATTTAGTTGGATAAAGGGATATATATATATATCTACTTTACTCTATCCATTTTCATCCGTCAAATGTGTCCCTCGGAAATTAAAACCATATCTTATAGGAGCTGTTTATTTTGTTTGAGGGATGGGCGTAATGGTTGGGGGTTGCACGTACGGGGACACCGGACACCTACAGATGCCAAATGAGCTGATTTGGTGATTAAATTCGGACGGATCAAAATAGGTCAAATTAATCGACAAGTTATAATCGAATCCATTTTTAAAAAAAAATTGATTAATACAAATTAAATCAAAATAATGAGTTATAATTCAATTCGTCCAACATAATCCGCCACTCTCGGCATAAAAAACAAATGAAGCAACTTGCTTAGTTCGTAGACTTGCTTCATCTCTAGCCGATAGGTCAATATTTGAATGATATATAGAAACACGTCACCTACGACCCAGAATATGATTAATTCAGCATAAGCTATATGAGCCCCTAGTAGTTTACCGAATAAATTGATAAGTCGAGTATTTCCAGCCACCAAGCGAAACCCGTGGTTTTTTGGCGATCACGATCAGCTAAGACTAAAGTTCCAGTAAAGAGAACACCGATGATTCTCCTGAAAAAGAGTAAAGTAAATAAATAAATAAAATCATTCATGCAAGTGGAAGGGGTAAAAGTTTCTAGGTGAATGAATAGTAACAGATCAATAGTGCAGTAATAATAAGGAATATGCAAGGTAACTCATAACTGTACTTCTGATGCATCCTATGTGATAAAATACATACAAATCTATAGAACATAAGTAACCCCATAAATACTCCTCTGATATGAAAAGCTCTTAATGTTAATTGAATAACCGGCTTACACTTTTTGTTTTTGTGCAGCGATTCTATACTCACTTACATGAACTAAATGACATACCTCTCCAATTGAACCAAACAAGATAGTATGATGTTAGGACTACATTTGTCAAGGCAAACACATGGATAGAAAAGACTTCATGAAAAGCAAATAAACACGTAGATGACACAAATTTCACGAGATCCGTGGTAAAACTATAGCACTTTAATTTCTAGACGAAAATGGTGAAGAATTCAATGTATTTGATTCATGACCGTCAAATTTTCCCATTTTGACCAAACAGTTGCATTATGTACGAAGAGGAAAGTCCTTTGTCAAACAAGAAACAAGTTTCCGGCGGTAAACTTTAAAGTCTCGTCAAGATATATATTCATGTCGAAAACGCTAGTTCAGATGAACCCGATAGATACGCTTTCCATCCACCGTTGTACTAGAAGATTGATATTCCTTTTACAACAATTTTGTAGACCTAAGTGCACTAGCTAGTATCACCAGCCCATCAAAATTATTACTCCCCGTTTCAATTTATGTGAACCCATTTGACTGGGCACGGAATTTAGGAAAAGAGAGAAGACTTTTGAACTTGTGGTATAGAATGAAACACATATATTTTGTGTGGCTATAAATCATTGCATAAAAGTAAATTGTTTCCAAATAAGGATAGAAGTCATTCTTTTTGACACAGACTAAAAAAGAAATATGTTAACATAAATTGAAACTGAAGTAGTATACTATAATAACAGTATGAAACAAAGTTGGATAAGTTTAGTCAAGGCAGTGGAAATCAACATCACAAAAACGAAATGAGGATGAGGCAAACACGACAGTTTATATTTCATCGAAAAGGGATGATTATGTTTTTCTTAAAATCTTTATTATGGACATTATTCTTGCTGTGGCATGTTGGACTATGCTAATAAATAATCCTAACGTTGTTCTTTAACTGAATAGCTTACGCCACTTATCACTTTATTAATGCTAACAGTTCAAAAGGCCAACAAACTAATGGTGGCATAAGACGAATATCCCTTTTATTCTAATTGGAATAAGGACTTGGAATCGTGTACTCGCCCAATCAATTGCATAAAAATAAGTTGCCTAGATGATATAGTGTTGTTTGTTTAATTATATAATAAATTTTGCCTGCGGATTAGGATTATTAGTGAAAGGCAATTCAACTGGACCACTAGCACCAAAATCCTTACCTGGCTATAACTAAAAAGTAGTGCATGCTAAAAAACGTTTTTATGTAGGCCTATGTGTGGTAGCAAAGAGAGATTTATGGCACAAATTTCTAAAATTTACTTATTTTGCAAAGTAATATTTGTCGCAAGTGTTTTCGGAAAAGTCTTTTGAAAGATAACATATTTTGTCTAATCAATTTCAAAAGCACTTTTGCTAATTTTAAACCTGTAATTTATGCTTTAAAAGTGCTTATGGGAAAAAACTATCCTCTTCATCTTCTGAAAAAGAACTTCTGTTTCTACTAAAAAATATATTATTTTATTTATTTTTTCTTGAAAGTTTGGTTAAATACTTTAACTTTCAGCTTAATAAACACTTTTTTTTAAAAAAAAAATAACACTTTTAATTTCTTAGAAATTTGGCCAAATAAGGTAAGCATTTTTAATTTCTTAGAAGTTTGGCCAATTAAGGTTATTAATTTACTAGAAATTTAAGTGAGTGGATATATTACATGCCATTATTCATCCGTGACAACTAATGCAGTGATGCAGACTTAAAATAAAAATATATATTGAATATATATTTTTAATTACAGTCACACTTCTCTATAACACCATTTCTATATAACAATATTTTTTTTATAAAAGTCAAATTTTTTCGGAACAAATTTTTATGTTATGTTATAATATATGTTTTCTATAACAGCACTTCGCTATAATCAGAGGCGGATACAGTGTGGTAGTTAATTGAACCCATAACTTTCGACGTTGAGTAGAAATTTACGTGTAAAAATTTATTAAAATTGAAAAAATGATAGATTTGAACCCATAACTTTAAAAATATTATGGGTTCAATATTAAAAATCTTAAAAGTTGAACCCATAAAATTTAAATCCTGAATTCGCCTGTGACTATAACATCCAAAAATATTTGGAACAAACAATACTATTATATAGAGATTTGAGTGTATATATATATACTCTAAATTGAAAACAGTGGATTCATGCATACACCCTGTGATTCCGTGCATCTGTCAATGCATGGTTTGTACTCTGGTAGAGTTCCTTTTAAGTGAACTTCTCGGTCAATGTACAACGTGTGCACAATTAATGCGAAAATGTTCAACGTCAATAAAGGACATAAGATAAAGCAAATTATAAAGTATTAGGAGTAATTGTTCACACATTTGACTTACTTCCATAAATCTTTTTTATCAAAATCTAACTTTTTCTCTATTCGGTCCTATATGTACGCCTTATCGTACATCACTTGTATAAATTTGTCATCGCGCATTATGATATATTTAAAACGACAAATTTCAAAAATCTTCATTTCTTGTTAAACTCTGTATTCGATTAAACTATGACACATAAATTAAAATGAATGAAGTAATTACACTTTTGGAAACAACTTTACCATGGAATGACTGAAAAGCTTTCTAGTACTTTGTAGCAACTCAGGCTTGATTCAAGTTGCTGAGTAGATATATAGAGCCCGTTTGGATGAGCTTGTTGTAAGTAACTTTTAAATCAATAATCATAAGTTATGAATTATAGCTTTTGACTTATTTTTGTCATTTTAGTTAAAAAATAAACGTTTAAAAATATTTTTTTATTTTATTCAAACACTACAGAATGACTTAAAAGTTATTATGACTTAAAAACACTTAAAATATGTCAATTCAAACGTAGTTTCATTGATGGGGCAAGTTGCAGCCATGTTACCAAAATAATAAATCTTGGAGTTTTGAAAAGTGTACTAAGTTAAGCCAACTGGAATCTGATCAGATTGGAAGGACAAGTCCATATGAGAGAACGCAGGACTAAGAGCCCGTTTGGACATAAAGAATTTTTTTATTTTTTTTGAAATCAGTGTTTGACCATAAATTTTTTAATTTTCACTTGAAGATGGTGTTCCTATTTATCCTATGATTGTTGTTGTAATACTAATATTGTTTCCTTTTTGTCATTTTGTTTTTTTATTTTTTTTGAGCCGAGGGTCTTTCGGAAACAGCCTCCCTACCCCGAAGGGATAGGGGTAAGGTCTGCGCACACACTACCCTCCCCAGACCCCATTAGTGAAATTTTACTGAGTTGTTGTTGTTGTTGTTGTTATCACTTNCACCATTTCGAACCTTATACAGAAGGTTTTTCCGTACCAGCTCCTTCTACCTATACCGCAGTTGAAGCACCTAAAGGAGAATTTGGTGTCTTTCTGGTCAGTAATGGAAGCAATCGTCCCTACCGTCGTAAAATAAGAGCACCTGGCTTTGCCCATTCACAAGGACTCGATTCTATGTCCAAACATCACATGCCAGCAGATGTGGTCACCATCATAGGTACTCAAGATATTGTGTCTGGAGAGGTGGATAGATAGGACTACTAGTTGCTCGATCAGGACCCTAGCTTTATTGCGAGCCAAAAACCCAATTTATACGCCCCCTTTCTTTATTTAAGGAGATTCTATCCAATTATCAGCCCCGATGCGGAAAGGAGTAAAGAAAGAAGAGTTGAAGACGGCTTAACAGTAAGAGAGAACCCCCTCATCTCGTGGCTAGGAACATCTATGTAGATGGGATTGGATTCATAGTGCCAGTTAGGGGTAGGTATAAACCTTCATTCATCTTCTTCGATCTTCCTTGGAATATCCATCATCTTGGTCTCGACCTTGTTGAGCTCTCCCTGATCGAAAGTTCCTATTTTGCTGCCTCTTCGATCGTCTCCGACTCCCTAAAAAATAAGAGTACTTGGTGACCTAGATGGTCAGGGTCTTTCCTTACCTTAGCTGAGCCTTATGTCCCTTCAACATTCCTATTCATCTTGCCTTGTCTTGGGCACCGCAGTGGACTGATTATCCTAAATATAATATCTACTCTAAAGATTAAGAGGATAGAGGGTCTCCCTTCCATAGATTCGATTGGGATTGATTCTCAGGATCGAGCCCTTATCAGAGGCGTGCCTACCGACACCTGTCAAAGTCTTCGGCTTGCACGACGTCTCCTTCCATTTGCTCCAGCTATGAAAGAAAAGAATGGGCGCAACACTTTATTCTCTTCTACCGCTCTTTGTTTACTTCTGGCCTTCCCGAACTCCTACACGGGCGGAGTCAGATCTTGGAGTAAGCTCCTTTCCATGGGCAATCTACTCAAGAGTTTAGGCCCCTAATTCGGTCTATGTCTGGGCTGCTACCGTACTCAAAGGCGAGGGGCTCCAAAAGCGGATGCGATCGGCCTCAGAGGAAAGATGAATTTTGAAATTTTTCGAAAATTTTAAAAACTCCAAAAAGCTATTTTTCAAAATTTTCACTCAGATCACTCACAAAAATTCAAAAACAACCTAAAATTATATTCATGTTCAAATACAATTCTAATTTTCAAATATTATTTTCACTTGAAAAAAATTTTACTTTTTTTTTAATTTTACAATTCTTATGTCCAAACGCCCACTAAATGTGGAGGGCGCAGTGGGTAAAACCCTGCTATCATAGGTTATTATCATAAGGACAAGGACGGCTCATATCAGCATATAATTCTAATACTAGATTTTAGCTAATATAAATCGTCAATTGATTAAGTCATATCTATATGTTATAGCAAATAAACTTATCTTATTTTCAAAATTATAAATCTTATATTATTAGGAGAACTTACACCTAAATATTCTTTAGGTGACCTGATGGTATAAAAATTTCTTTATGCTGATAGTATATATACTTAAACTCATTATGTGTTCTTCTGCATTAGCCCAGATCATACATGCTTCACGGTAGAGGTGACAAATGCAAGGTTCAAATTTGAACGAGTCAAATGAGTAAACATGTCATGATCCAAGTCGTTTAAAGTACTTTATATACTTGGGTCAAGAATTATGTTAAAATGAGTCAAATAACTTATTTACATAATTTTCAACTCAATTTTTCATTTTGTATGTTTGGGTTCGAGTTGCACTACGACCCGTTGGTTACGCTAAGGTTTTTTATCCAATATTTTGATTGGTTATTCCAAGCCTAATCCATTGAATTAAACCAACAAATGAGACATAACTCAACTCATTTAGACTTGGACGAATTATTAAAGAAATAAGTTAATTTTATCGCCTCTGTCGTCTAGCTTCAACTTTGATAACATCCACGTATGTTAGTTTGAGTATTCAGTGCGAGTATATTTTTTACGGAATTTCAGAACTTATTTGTAAATGCAAAGTGATTATTGAACAAAGTAATTCAGGTGCACAACTGGATTATATTAATTAGCTGTAACATAATATCAGAAGCCAATAAATAGGAAAGGCAGCCCAACCTCCCAAAAGCTCATTAAAGGTCCTGCCTTAGCTTCTTTCTCTTTTCTTTTTTTCAGAACAACGACCCCAAGTGATGCGTTAACCTTAAAATGCTTGGACCAAAATTGATGTGTTGACACTTCGACATGTGTATGCTAAGTAGAGAAAATGCATTTATAGTTCGACAACAAATCATAATAAATTTGAGGTGAAGTTCTAATTTTTGCTGCTTTTCCTTTTTACCCTCACCTTTCGAAAAGGTGAAAGTGGTTTTCCTTTCGGTTAGTTCCACGAACGATCAACAAACTTTTCTTAATATATATTTATGTATTTTTTTGTCATATTAATTTTTTTTCATCCAAATTAATATGAATGTCAGACATGACACATCTTGAGTTTGCCGAGCATATGATACTTGATAGGCGAAATCTAATGAAAGTCGAAAGATTAGAATGGTAAGTTAATGAATAGTCGAGCGTTATTCATTTTTCGTACCTATATAGCTTTTCTATACGTATAGTACTATTGTACTAGTGTACTCTCGTATTTTCTATTAATTCTTAGATTTCTAAGACTACATGTCTTTTCTTTTGGTTCGCTTATCTTTTTTTCTGGTTATGGTTATTATTTCTTTATACATGAATTCTTCTCTTTGCATGTTTTTCTTGAGCCGAGTGCCTATCGAAAATAACAAACTTCGCTGCTTTCACAAGGTAAGGGTAAGATTTGCGTATACACTTTCCTACCAAAACTCCACTTTCACTTGTGGGACCGTACTACGTATGTTATCGTTGTTGAGTTCCGAAAATACAAATGACTAGAAGGTTACAACTTCGACGTTTGATTATAACATGTTGCACACCACACCTTCGTTAAAAGATAAAATAATAAGTCGTGTAATCTTTTTTACTACCGATATACACAAAATACAATAAAAAAACATTTAAATGGAACCAAAAAAACAAAGAAACAAGAATTACAGTATAGAAGTCTTTCAGTTGTAAAATTTTCCCCCAAATCCAACATACTGTAATTGGAAAACATAAGTATAAACAAAATAGGATAGGATCAAAAATTTCAAGTAAAGCATTTCCTTAAGGTCAACAACTCATGCACAAAATCGTACCTAACAACAATAGGGGATCATAAATAAAAGAAAAAGAAAAGGGAAACACATGACTGAGTAATATCTTAGAGATTATACTGCTATTATAATAACACCATGCAACGTGGCCTGATAAGGAGGCATTTCATGGAAATTTCATGCTTTCCCATTAAATATGCTTTACTACTTTTCTTGTTCTCTCTTTAGATTTTGCTACTCTTAACATTAAAGCTGGGATGAGATCAGGTAGTAAATATTTATTCGCGTCGGATATTTGCAACAAAAAATTAAGTAATTTGATCTTGATACTCCTAGTTTGTAAAAATTAAAGTAAGAATATATATTCTTCCAATTCTATTTTGAGAAGTTTTTATAACTATACAAATACTCTGAACCCTTTTTTTATTTATTTAGGACTATAAATTCTAAAAATCCTTTATTTTTTCTTAAATTTCGTACTTATTCAAATAAGTTAACGTAAATTTATTTAACTGATAAATATATTTTATATTTATTTGTGCAAATAAATTTTTACCAGATGGGATATGTGGAGCCCAAAATGGTCCCACTGCTTTGCTGGCTACAAGCTCTCCATTGTTGGTTTTTAATGGGATTTGTCTGCTGTGAGAGACCATTGTTTTAGTTTGGCCTAATTTTGAACAAATAACACTCTCCTCTCTTTTTTCTCCCTCTCAGTTTGATCACTATTTTTTCACTCCTCTCTCTATGTGTTTTCTTGAATCACTTCAGCATCTTCATCCTCAAAGAAAATTTAGAGAAAAAACAAAAAACCTGTACAAAATCCCACTTTACTTTCCCTTTGATTTGATGGTTTTACAGATCTAAACAACTCCCTTTCACTCTCAGATCTTCAAAGGTGAGTTTTTTTTATTATTTCCCTTTTGAACTTCTCTGTGTTCCTGCTGACCCTTTTTGTTCAGCTATGTCACACTACTAATTGGTTTCAAATATAGTACACTTATTTGTGATTCTTGAAATTTGGCTAGTTAAGAAAAAGTGTCCTTTTATCCTTTTTTCAGTTTTAATTTTTTTTCTTTGCCGAAGCCAGACCTTCTGGATTCAAACTAGCTGACCATATTGTTCTTTGTTGAAAAACTGAATATTATTACTTTGAAAGTCTTTTTTTATATTTTTGTTGTATTTTTCTGTTATAAGTACACCACAAATCAATTTTTGGTATTTGCATCAGCTTAGTTAGAAGTATTAAACTAGAGGTGTCTTCTTGGTGTATTATTATTAGTCAGCTGCAATTTTTCAAGATTGTCATAGTTGTCAATTTCATTGTTTTTCTTCATCTTAATTTCAGTGGTATTGTTATTGACTTGTGGTATTACAAAAAATGCAAAGTTAAGATTTTTAAGAGCAAAGACCACTTTGAAAGTCCTTTTCTTTGTATTTTAATTGATTTTTTTCATTTTTGAAGGCATTTGCATCAGTTTGGTTAGAAGTATTAAACTAAAGGTGGTTTCTTGGTGTATTATTTGATTGTTGGGTGCAATTTTCAAGATTTTGCCAATTTCATTGTTTTTCTAAATCTTACCTTTTGTCATTGGTATTGTTATGCACTTGTAGATTTACAACAAATGCCAAGTTGAGTTTTTAAGAGCAAAAGTGGAACTGAGTCCTGTTAGATGTGGAGAAATTGGAGGGTGTTTTGGATGAGATGAGGTATGATATCTGGTTTGATGAATATCTTAAGGGCTTGTTTTCAGCCAAGGGCAGATGGACATGTTCATACAAGTTCAGATGCCGCTGGTCGCCAAGATGGGCTCTTATGGTATAAGGATACAGGGCAACATGTAAATGGAGAGTTTTCAATGGCTGTAGTTCAAGCTAATAATCTACTTGAAGATCAGAGCCAAATTGAATCAGGGTGCTTGAGTTTGCAGGATTCTGGTCCATATGGTACCTTTGTTGGAATTTATGATGGGCATGGGGGCCCTGAAACTTCAAGGTTCATCAATGAACACCTCTTTCAAAATCTCAAGAGTAAGCCCTTCGAGCCAATTTGAACTGTTTCCCTCTCGATATGTTTTCATGGCTAAAGTGGTTGAATTTTATCTATTTCATACTTGTCTTCTTGTTGTTGTTGTTGTTGTTGTTGTTGTTGTTGTTGTTGTTGTTGTTGTTGTTGTTGTTGTTATCTTTGATATCTTCCGAGAGTGTCAGTGTCCAAGTACTAGAATTGTATTACAGTTTACCTGTTATGGAGTGTGGTTACTAATCAAAAGTCTTAACTATTTATTATGTAAGATTAGAAGGTTCAATATTAATCGGCGCAGGAGCTGCTACAATTGCTTCAGTGAGAGCTGCTACCTGTAATGGAAATGATGTTGGAAATGTTTTTAGTTTCTTAATTCTGTCGCCAGAAATCATGCATTGGCAAACCAATTATTTGGTTATGCAATTTTGGAATTTGCTTTAACAGAATTAGTTCTAGTGACCGCAACTGTCTAGGTTTATGGATTCATACATGGACTGCTGTGTATATTTTTTGGCCATTTTGGTCTTCACTCAATTGCTTGCTCCGAATTGTGTAGGGTTCACATCTGAGCACCAATCTATGTCTGTTGAGGTGATTAAGAAAGCATTTCAAGCAACAGAAGACGGTTTCCTCTCTGTTGTGACTAGGCAATGGCCCACGAAACCGCAGATTGCTGCAGTTGGATCATGCTGTCTTGTTGGAGTTATCTGCTGTGGAACCTTATATATCGCCAACCTTGGCGACTCAAGGGCAGTCTTAGGGAGACTTGTCAAGTCTACTGGAGAGGTTCTCTCGATTCAGCTCTCTGCAGAACACAATGTGAGCATTGAATCTGTAAGACAAGAGTTGCAAACTTTGCATCCAAATGACTCACAAATTGTAGTTTTAAAGCACAATGTCTGGCGCGTGAAGGGGCTTATACAGGTAACCTATATTCTATCTTCCTAAGCAGTCTCCGTTTTAGAATTGGCTCAGGTCAAAGTACCTATTTGGTGCTATTATTATAGAGTGTTGTTTCAATTCCAATATACATGTTACGTCTATTATTAATTGGGTTACTCATCGAATTCTAAATTTCTTCATACTATGTTTGTTCCCTAATCACTTGCATCTTTTAGAACTTTAAGATGAGGGGTTTTGTGTCCTTGTATTTTCCTTTCCTCGGAAGTCGTATGAAATTGCTATTCAAGGAGCCTATAATATCGGGCTGTTGTGCATGGCACTTGAGTGATACACATTTATTTGCTTTCACAAATAGCAATGGCATTTTTGTCAAAGAGTTGGCAAGAAGTTGAGAAGCTTAAATCTCAAGGTCTTCCACTCTTCGTAAAGGCAAGTGATTCTTTCTGGAAGGAATTCTTTCATATACGAGATTATCTGAAGAAACTGAAATCCGTGATTGGTAGAGTTTAGAAACTGAAATCCATGATTGTTAGAGTTTAATCCAACTTGAGAAGTGAATGAATAAATGAGAATTGTTAAAAGGAGTATTTCATAAACAGATGCGTCCTTTTTACCACTCCTTATTTATGGTTTATGTGGTAGAATGATTCCTTTTATGTGATAAAGGTAGTAGATGTGATATATTTTACTGATTGCTTTTATATATTTACATATATAAAAGAACTTCGTAGATTTTGCTGGAGACGCTTCATTATTCTTTTCAGTTGATATATTTGTGATATTCACGAGCAGATATATTATCTTCAATGTGTGCCATAAGGCATAAGCAATATGAATATGAGAGTAGCAAGCATGAGATATTGTAAGCTGCTGGTGATGCTTTTAGTCTTAACTTATTAGTAATCAATTAGTAGAAAGTGAGGCCCCAGTGATTTTTAACTTCCCCTATATAATTTTTTATTTTTTTATATTTCTGTGTGATTGCAAACCCACATGTGGGATTACACTGGGTTTGTTGTTGGTTGTTGTTGTTGTTGTTGTCTGTGTGATTGCAATGGTGATCTTTCTTTGCTTATGCTGAACTTGTTTTAATATAAAAGTTTCTGACTGTATTGGCCTTACTACATCAACGGGATATTAGTATTTAGAAATTGGCGATCTTTTCCTCTTATTTTTGTGATCATTTCATTATTCTGCCAGCTCTTCACGGTTGAAGCTCTGTTTCAACACTAGCAATGCACTGTTGATTATTCAGGATTATGGAATAAAAAAACATATTGCCAGTTTTATTATGGTTCTCCTTTCACTATTCATGTAATGGTTTAATTATTAACACACGCTTGGGGACAATGCTACGGTATTGCTTCCTGATCTGTGTTGCTATATGCTGAGATTTTTATGTAAGTTTCAGTGCTCAGTAGCTGTAGCTCTGCTGCACCCTGGATAAACAGCGACATAAATAGGGTAAAGGGATCAGAACTTCCATATCTCGGGTTTCTCATGCAGAGAGTATCTGAAACAATAAGAATGTTCCAAATTTCATTTGAGAAACCTAGTTATGCAGGCGTGTGTTGCTTTAGTCTTTAAGATTTGAGTGTCCACTCTTCTCAGATTAACCAACATCTAGGTATTAAACTTGCCGTCATGGCACCGAGTTTCTCACTTTGAAGGAGCCTGCAACTACTCCTTAAAGAGCTAGATTAATTTCAAAGTGTTGCTAATTTGCTGTATTACCTTTTCTATTTTATGGGAGGAGCAATACAAAATCAGTTGTGTGCTAATAAAAGGCTATTGATGTCAATTAATGGGATAGTACTTTCTTTAGGAAGCTTGTTTAGTATGGTTGTTTCTTGCCTGACTCAGAAAACTTTGATCTGCATTCTAAAATGGACTGAATACTTTATTTTGCAGATTTCAAGATCCATTGGTGATGTGTATTTAAAAAAAGCTGAATTCAACAGGGAACCATTATATGCAAAGTTTCGTCTTCGAGAACCATTTGGCAAGCCCATTTTGAGCTCAGATCCAACAATTTCAGTGCACCATTTGCAACCTGATGACCAGTTTATCATATTTGCATCAGATGGTCTCTGGGAGCATCTAACTAACCAAGGAGCAGTAGACATTGTACAAAATCACCCACGCAATGTAAGCTGTTTTTCATGAAAAAGTTTATTTCCTTTAAGCAATGAAAGCTAAATAAACAATGGGATGAATATTAATCTCTCATACAGGTGAATAATCATTGTTTGACTGTTGATGGCTTTTAATCTGTTCATTATACTGGTTGACATCCTACTTCTTTCCTAGACATGATAGGTCAGAATAAGAGAGAGTGAAATATAATATAGCTGGTAGTGAAATAATCTGGTGATGCACTTTGCATCAAAATTGATTACATCTAACTCTAAGTTTCTTATATGCAAGGGATCTCCTGTTTGTTATGGAAAAAGAAAAAGAAAAAGTGTCAAGTAACAGTGGGGAATTTTCTGTTAAACGTTTTCCGGAGGTGAATTGGGCCTCCTCTCTACCCATATGCCGAGCAGTGGAAGCCACTTGATTAAATTGTGCTGCCACTGTGTCAAATGCATGTTTAATAATTTTGCCTCAGTATTACTTTTCAAGTGTTTAAAAGGGGAGTCTAATGCAACGGTAAGAGTTGCTCATGGGTGACCAGGAGGTCACGGATTCAAGCCGTAGAAACAACCTCTTCTAGAAATGCAATGCAATGCGCTTATATTATTTTCAAGTGTTTCCCCAAGTTTCTCACTTCTTTTTTGTGTAGCTAGATGTAAAATATCTATACATTTCAACTCCTTTAAGTAGAAAAAAACAGTTGGATCAAAACTTAAGAGGCTTATTTGCCACTTGACAGGGGATTGCTAGAAGGTTAGTGAAAACTGCGTTGCAAGAAGCAGCAAAGAAAAGGGAGATGAGGTATTCAGACTTGAAGAAAATTGATCGTGGAGTTCGTCGACATTTCCACGACGACATCTCAGTGGCGGTTGTTTTCCTGGACTCGAATCTCGTGAGCCAGGCTAGCTCAGTCAAAAGTCCTAATATATCTGTAAAAGGAGGTGGCATTAGTTTGCCTACAAAGACTACCCCAACATAAGTTGGTTGGTGCAACTTTATGAAGCTGTTGCAGATGTTGTTGTTGTACTATGTATCTTGTGAATACCAGGTAGCACTTCTGAAAGTTCAAAAGCAGTCCAACAATTTTTTAAACTGTAATCTAACTGAGACTAATACTTGGATTTAGTTCCAGTGCCCAAGAAAGGGACTGGAAGAAAAAGAGCATCTTCACAAATATCAGTTGAGTTATTTCCTTGAAGTAATTCCTTATTGCTTCTATTATATAGTTAACCTGGAGGTTGTAAATGCCTTAAAAGCCTTATTTATTCTTTATAATGGTATGTTTCTGTCTGCTGTGTTAAGAAGATTGGAGTTTTCAGATTGTAGAATTGCAGTTAATTCAAAAATCAAATTAAATTAAACAAAAATAATCCAGACCAAATAAGTCTTACAGCTAATATTATATGACTTTAACTTTTTTAGTGTTTTCTTTGCTATTTCATGAGATATAAATATGAAATAAGTTGTGTGAAGATTTTGCTAGCGTTTGGACGTAGCATTTGGAAATTTTTGAACTTTTTTTTTTCAAACATGATCATATTTTATAAACAAACAAAAAAACAATTATGACCAAACGGGAGATTCATTTCAGGTGTTAGCTTTCATAATCAAAAGTCAGGTGTTTGTAGTTGGAATAAAAAATTCCATGTTGGTAATATGCCCATTATATTTTTTGTATTATTCAATACAAAAGGAACGTAAAATCTATATTCTATATATAAATATAAAGGTAGGAATGTGAAATGTGAAGTGGCATATCTCATGGATCAAGAAAGGTATTTATCTTTTTTTTTTCCTCATTTTTTTGCCTTTTCTCATTTTGCTCAAGAAACCTCTAATAATTTTTTTCTTTTCCCCTTCCCTACTTAAAGTCCCTATTAATTAAATTAAATTAAATTAAATGTATGTATAATGACGATAAAGAAGAGTTATATATAGCTAGTGTGGTGGAGAGCTGTAAAGGAAATAAAGAATTCAGATAATGAAGAGTCATATAACATGGTGTCTTCTTGGTCACGTAGATAATGGCATCCTCCAACATCTTTTATCTGCATTCCTCTATATATCCTGGTAGCAACCAACCCTGATCTTGACAACATCATGACTGGTATTTTCAGAACGAAACTGTATGCGGTCGAAACCTATTAAGTCAGTCGTACGGACTGGTCGAGGTAACAATACTTCGATCGAAAGGTATCTATGTAAGGTCAGGTCGAGGTCCGAAGAAAGGGCTTTAAGATTCGAGCTCCAAGTCCGATCAAGGATCAGTTCGGTATCATTATCGGGCCCATGACCAAATCGAACCACGAGGCAAAAGGTTGTCGGAGATGCACAGACCGACCAACATCCACCCTGAATATCAAGACTCCGAGTCAGGATCGAGCTCTAGTCTAGGCCAATGGCTCGACCCGATATCGAGTTCGAGTCGGTATCGAAGCTCAGAGACAAGGCCGTTACAGCCGCACTAAGGGAGAGAATCCTGACGGAAATTAGGAAAAAGACAATACATCATGTACGTATTTTTTATTGTATATAAAGTAGGATCTCTCTACTATAAGGAGGGGATGGATTGTAAGCAGAGCCACACATTGGAACAAAAGATTTCTTCTCATATTGAAAGATATCCCCTTGTGCTTATTTCACTTTATCTTATTCGTTCTTCTTGCTCATTATTCTCATTAACATAGTCAAGAATACACGTATTTCTATTTCTCTATACGATTTGTATCAAATTATATCACGTATCCTTAGAACCATACACAAATTTAACTTTATCCAATTTTTCGGGTAAACAGTTTGACGCCCACCGTGGGTTAAGGATAACAATCGTTATTTGATACGAATCTGAAAAAATACGCCATTGTGTTTTGTGCTTGTTTCCGAAAATATCTTAGATTTCGGATTAACAACAACTCACTACCGATCAAATGGCTTTACCAATCGACAACGAAGTCGGTCTTCAAGATGAGAACAATAACTTGACACCCAGTACCGAAAGACCACTTGTAAACGCCGTTGGAGCTCGAATCGGAGCGCCGATAGATATCAACTTGCATGTAGCTATTGAGGCGAACCTACATATTGAACCCGAAAATAGCATTCATGATGGCACTTGGTCTGCATCTCGAGATACCCATAACGTCGAGGAAAACGGCGTAAGCTTGCGCATGATTTTCGAAATGTTACAAGCCCAGCAAATAGTGATAGCTAAGTTGCAGAGCCAATCTCAGATACAAAGCAGGCCGGAGCCCAATCCGCTTCAAGAAATCACCCACAGAACGGAGCCAGCCATAGTGAAGTCAAACAAGCAAGAATCGGGAACTACTCCCGAAATTATTAAATTGCTCGNCTTACGGATGATCTTCGAGATGTTACAAGCCCAGCAAATAGCGGTAGCTCAGTTGCAGAGCCAAACTCAGGTACAAAGCAGGCCGGAGCCTAATCCGCTTCGAGCAATCACCCACAAAATGAAGCCAGCCATAGTGAAGTGAAACGAGCAAGAATCAGGGACTACTCCCGAAATTACTAAATTGCTCGAGGAACTCACAAAACGAGTCGAAGCCAACGATAAAAAAGTAGAAACATATAATTCCAGGGTCGATCAGATCCTGGGAGCTCCACCAATGATAAAAGGGCTGGATTCGAAAAAATTCGTACAAAAGCCTTTTCCCTCGAGTGCAGTCCCAAAACCAATCCCCAAAAAATTTTGTATGCCCGAAATTCCCAAATAAAATGGTATGACTGATCCCAACGAACACGTCACCTCTTACACGTGTGCCATCAAGGGTAACGATTTGGAAGAAGATGAGATCAAATCCGTGTTATTGAAAAAATTCGGAGAGACCCTCTCGAAGGGAGCAATGATTTGGTATCATAATCTGCCATCAAATTCCATTGATTCTTTTGCTATGTTAGCGGATTAGTTTGTTAAGGCACATGCTGGTGCCATAAAGGTCGCAGCAAGGAAATCGGACCTCTTCAAAGTAAAACAAAGGGGTAGTGAAATGTTGAGGGAGTTCGTGTCCCGATTTCAAATGGAACGCATGGAATTACCACCGGTCACAGATGACTGGGCCGTCTAAGATTTTCACCCAAGGGTTGAACGAGCAAAGTTCAATAGCATTACGTCGGCTGAAGCAAAATTTGATCGAGTATCCAGCAATAACTTGGGCGGATGTACATAACCGATATCAGTCAAAATTAGGGTCGAAGACGACCATTTGGGAGCTCCTTCCGGATCCATGCATCAGAACATGACAGCTATTCAAAACCAGAGGGACATCGACATAGAGCAAAGGTCGAACAAAGACCGATATCAACCGTACGTCGCAGATCGAATGAACAACGATTCAGCGCGCAATGCCGCTCGGAACAATCGAATGAGTGATCGAGGACAAAATTCTCGGGGGCTTATGAGCAAGAGTGGCTTTGATAAATATGTCGATCCTATATAGGAACCTCGGCTATCGGAGTACAATTTTAGCGTCGACGCATCGGGCATTGTATCGGTGATCGGAAGAATCAAAGATACTAGGTGGCCCAGACCCATACAAACCGACCCTTCCCAAAGGAACCCGAATTCGATGTGCAAGTATCATGGTACGCATGGCAACAGGACCGAGGATTGCAGACAATTAAGAGAAGAGGAAGACCGCCTATTCGATGAGGGCGACCTTCGAGAGTTCCTCAGTGACCGAGCCAAGAATCACTTCAGAGAAAGGGACGCCAGCAAAAAAGATAAACAAAAAGAACCTCTGCATATCATTCATATGATCATCGGTGGGGTCGATACTCCACAGGGACCCGTGCTCAAATACGGCAAGATACCGGCCACAGGGCAAAAACAAACTCGAGGTTATGTACCCGAGGGCACTTTATCATTCGGAATTGACGAAGCCGAGGGCATCTCTCAACTTCACAACGACGCTCTAGTAATTTCTATCCTATTAAATAAAGCTCAAGTTAAGCGTGTTTTAGTGGATCCAGGTAGCTCTGCGAATATCATCTGATCTTGGGTAGTAGAGCAGCTCGGTTTGCAGAATCAAGTCGTGCCCGCAGCTCGGGTTTTGAATGGCTTCAACATGGCCAATGAAATGACTAAAGGGGAGATTACTCTACCAGTGAATATAGCTGGAACCATCCAAAATACCAAATTCCACGTAATCGAAGGAGATATGAAGTACAATGCCCTACTCGGAAGGCCTTGGATCCACAATATAAAGGCAGTACCTATCGAGCCCACCACTACTTCACACTCCGAGGATAGATGAGAAGCTTTACTTATACTTGGCGGTATCGAAAATCGCGCCAAGTGGCGTCCTAGTTTGAGAAGAGCAAGGTACACAGTTTCCTATTTATTATGTAAGTCGGACCTTAGGAGAAGCAGAGACTAGATACCCTCACTTAGAGAAATTAGCACTTGCACTAATAAGCGCCTCTAGAAAGTTAAGACCATACTTTCAATGTCACCCCATATGTGTTTTAACCACTTACCCACTTCGCAATATTTTGCACAAGCCCGAATTATCGGGTCTATTGGCCAAATGGGCCGTCGAACTCAGTGGGTACGATATCGAATATCAACCCCGTACGACCATCAAGTCCAAAATTTTAGCGGACTTCGTGGCTGATTTCACGCCAACCCTCGTACCCGAAGTTGAAAAGGAACTCTTGTTAAAATCGGGTACGTCGTCGGGGGTTTGGACCCTCTACACAGATGGTGCTTCAAATGTGAAGGGGTCCGGGCTTGGCATCATACTGAAACCTCCCACAGGTGGCATTATTAAGCAATCCATCAAAACCACTAGATTAACTAGCAATGAGGCCGAATACGAGGCCATGATTGCAGGTCTCGAGCTAGCTAAAAGCCTGGGAGCAGAAGTCTTTGAATCCAAATGTGACTCTTTACTAGTGGTGAACCAAGTAAACAAAACTTTCGAGGTTCGAGAAGATAGGATGCAACGGTATTTGGATAAATTACAGGTAACTCTACACTGTTTCAAAGAATGGACCCTACAACATGTGCCTCGAGAACAAAACAGTGAAGCTAACGAACTCGCAAATTTGGGGTCGTCGGTCGAGGAAGATAAGATCAACTCGGGGACTGTCGTTCAACTCTCGAGATCTGTAATCGAGGAGGGGCATGTCGAAATAAATTTCACGAGCTTAACCTGGGATTGGAGGAATAAGTATATTGAATACTTAAAGAACGGAAAACTCCCATCGAACCCTAAAGAATCGAGGGTTCTACGAACCAAGGCTGCTCGATTCACACTGGTTGAAGATGGAACATTATACAGAAGGACGTTCGACGGACCATTGGCGGTATGTTTGGGACCAGGAGACACCGATTATGTTTTACGATAGGTCCATGAAGTCACTTGTGGAAACCACTCCGGCGCCGAACCCAGTAATTCGCAAAATCATCAGAGCAGGGTACTACTGGGATAGCATGGAGAAGAACACTAAGGAGTTCATTCGAAAATATGATAAATGTCAAAGGTTTGCACCGATGATCCATCAACCCGGAGAGCAGCTTCATTCGGTCATTTCTCCATGGCTATTCATGAAATGGGGAATGGATATCGTCGGCCATCTACCATCGGCCCCAGGTAAATCTAAATTCATTTTATTTATGACTGACTATTTCTCTAAATGGGTTGAAGCACAGGAGTTCGAAAAAAGTGAGAGAAAAAGAGGTTATAGATTTCATCCGGGACCACATTGTGTGTCGATTTGGGATACCAGCAGAAATAACATGCGACAATGGTAAATAATTTATCGGCGGTAAAGTGACAAAATTCCTCGAAGACCATAAAATAAAAAGAAAACCTGTCAATACCATATCATCCTAGCGGGAACGGACAGGCCTAATCAACGAACAAGACTATCATCCAAAACCTGAAGAAAAGGTTGAGCGAAGCCAAAGAGAAGTGGAGAGAAATTCTGCCCGAAGTCCTGTGGGCATACCGAACAACATCGAAGTCCAGTACTGGAGCAACTCTGTTTTCCTTAGTATATGGCTCCGAAGCCTTAATTCCGGTCGAAGTCGGAGAACCCAGCGCAAGGTTCCGACATACATTGGAAGAGTCGAATCACGAGGCTATGAATACTAGTCTCGAATTATTAGATAAAAAATGAGAAATGACACTGGTTCGAATGGTTGCACAAAAACAACGAATTGAAAGGTACTACAATAGAAGAACCAAACTCCGCCATTTCGAGGCCGGGGACTTGGTCCTAAGGAAGGTCACCATCAACACTCGAGATCCTAATGAAGGGAAGCTCGGCCCGAATTGGGAAGGACCTTATCATGTCCTAAGGAAGGTCACCATCAACACTCGAGATCCTAATGAAGGGAAGCTCGGCCCGAATTGGGAAGGACCTTATCATGTCCTAAGGAAGGTCACCATCAACACTCGAGATCCTAATGAAGGGAAGCTCGGCCCGAATTGGGAAGGACCTTATCATGTCCTAAGGAAGGTCACCATCAACACTCGAGATCCTAATGAAGGGAAGCTCGGCCCGAATTGGGAAGGACCTTATCATGTCCTAAGGAAGGTCACCATCAACACTCGAGATCCTAATGAAGGGAAGCTCGGCCCGAATTGGGAAGGACCTTATCATGTCCTAAGGAAGGTCACCATCAACACTCGAGATCCTAATGAAGGGAAGCTCGACCCGAATTGGGAAGGACCTTATCACATCCTTGATATAGTCGGAAAAGGGTTTTATAAACTCGGAACAATGGATGGCAAACCGTTACCAAACAATTGGAACATATCACTCCTCAAACGATATTATTGTTATGGTATGATTTTCTCCTTTCTATCATCTATATATATATTCGACACTAACTCATTGCAGGAATTCGAATAAAGATATCAAGACCTATGGTTTTAAAGCACGTGTTGTACTCTCTTTTTTCCCTTAGTTCGGCTTTTATCCCAAATGGGTTTTTCCCGCAAGGTTTTTAACGAGGAAACAATTATGTGCTACCTGAAGGCAATTTAACAGTATCTGAGGCTTCTTCATAATAAACCCTGAATACTGGGGGCTACCATCAAATAAATCAAGTTCGACACAAGAAAGTTATTTCATATCAAATTCATGTCGGGCAGGGTCTCGATAGAGAAAAGTGTAAGGACCAAATGGTCAAAACGAACCATGCCCATGTAGTTTTGCTCTAACTCTGGCACAAGATACAAACATATGTATAATGACTTATAAAGAAAAACTTCTTCTTCTCAGATATCTCTTACTTTGAAAAGATCTTCCTACTTCATTATTCAAACAGGCTTAAGGGCCAACCACCATCAAAAGGCCTACGGGCTACGATATTTTGAGTTCTAGTTCGAAGCAATCACTCACTCAATCATTAAGCCTAAGGGCTATCTTACATCGAGTTCGAGCGAACCACTCACTCGATCATAAAAAGCCTACGGGCTAAGATACTTTGAGTTCGAGTTCAAAGCAATCACTCACTCAATCATTAGGCCTAAGGGCTATCTTACATCGAGTTCGAGCGAACCACTCACTCGATCATAAAAAGCCTACGGGCTAAGATACTTTGAGTTCGAGTTCAAAGCAATCACTCACTCAATCATTAGGCCTAAGGGCTATCTTACATCGAGTTCGAGCGAACCACTCACTCGATCATAAAAAGCCTACCGGCTAAGATACTTTGAGTTTGAGTTCGAAGCAAACACCCACACAATCATTAAGCCTAAGGGTTATCTTACATCGAGTTTGAGTTCGAAGCAATCACTCACTCAATCATTAAGCCTAAGGGCTATCTTACATCGAGTTCGAGCGAACCACTCACTCGATCATAAAAAGCCTACGGGCTAAGATACTTTGAGTTCGAGTTCAAAGCAATCACTCACTCAATCATTAGGCCTAAGGGCTATCTTACATCGAGTTCGAGCGAACCACTCACTCGATCATAAAAAGCCTACCGGCTAAGATACTTTGAGTTTGAGTTCGAAGCAAACACCCACACAATCATTAAGCCTAAGGGTTATCTTACTTCGAGTTTGAGTTCGAAGCAATCACTCACTCAATCATTAAGCCTAAGGGCTATCTTATATCAAGTTCGAGCGAACCGCTCACCCGATCGTAAAAAACCTACGGGCTCAGATACTTCGAGTTTGAGTTCGAAGCAATCACTCACTCAATCATTAAGCCTAAGGGCTATCTTATATCAAGTTCGAGCGAACCGCTCACCCGATCGTAAAAAACCTACGGGCTCAGATACTTCGAGTTTGAGTTCGAAGCAATCACTCACTCAATCATTAAGCCTAAGGGCTATCTTATATCAAGTTCGAGCGAACCGCTCACCCGATCGTAAAAAACCTACGGGCTCAGATACTTTGAGTTCGAGTTCGAAGCAATCACTCACTCAATCATTAAGCCTAAGGGCTATCTTATATCGAGTTCGAGCGAACCAGTCACTCGATCATAAAAAGCCTATGGGCTATGTAAGCACGTAATGTTTGACCCGCGTAACTTTTAAAAGGAATATTTCAAAAATATTTGTTTATTTCTATTTTTAATAGGATTTCAGTCAACTTTTAGTTTTGATTTTAAAACATAAGTTTTAAAAAACACAAAAATAGTTTTACAATGTTTCTTTTCTTATTAGTATTTTATAATATCTATAACACTTAAAAAAATACCAAAAATATTTTTATTTTAATATATAGATCACTTTAATAGTTTATTCTTATTAATTAGTATATTTTGATAGTATTTTTATTTTTATTTTTGTTCAGTAAGAAAGAATTAAGTTTGGGCCAATTGGGAGCTCATTTCGAATTTTAGTGGCCCAGCAAGACAAAGGCTCATTCTTCCCAATCTCTTTTAGCCCAAACCTTTTCTCACCCATAAAACCCCTCCTTAATCATAGCCATCGATCTACTTTCATCCAATGGCCAAGGTTCTTTCCCCTAACCATATAAAACCCATATTTTCACAAAACCTAAAGGAGGTCTTGATTATTCTAACGGCTGCCCACTCCCAAAAAAGATCAGATTCCCTTCTGTATCTCTATCTTCCTCAAAAAGAGGAAAAAATTCCAAAAGCTTCTGCCACCACCCTCTCATTCTCTCAACCCAACAAGACTCAGCCACACACACCCGCAGATACAGTAGAGGGGAAACGGACAAGTAATGGAGGCCACCATTTTTATCTCCGAAATCTTACATTGAAGCTCTGTGCTCGAAGTCGAGGTCGCCAGCAGGTTTTCCGTTCGGGATCACCAGTGCGACGCCGGTCTTAAGTTCGAGTTTCTGTTTCCGTCGGGTTTTTCGGTCCGGGCTTCCACTCATATACGGCTACTGTAATCGAAGAGCTGTCACTCTTTGAGGTCAATTTCTTTCTTTCTCTGATAAGTTTCCTCTCTATTGATCTCCGATGATTATGAATGCCGTGTGATTATTCTGTTGTTTGTCTAAAACTTTCTTAATTTGGTTTATTTATGTTAAAGTTTCCGTTGATGCGTTATTTGGGAGCATACATGAATTAATTAGTTTATGAAAATGTGGCTGCAAATGTTTGGATTTTCATTGATTACGATCTGTTTGGTTAAGCCATGACAAGGTTTGGATTTAAAAGCAAAAGAGAGGTTTTGGTTTCTTGAGACAAATTGTTCGTGGCAGAAAACTCAAAATTAAATGATTCGAGCTTTGGATAATTTTTGTGTTTTTTTTAATAGGATTTCAGTCAGCTTTTAGTTTTGATTTTAAAACATAAGTTTTAAAAAACACAAAAATAGTTTTACAATGTTTCTTTTCTTATTAGTATTTTATAATATTTATAACACTTAAAAAAATACCAAAAATATTTTTATTTTAATATATAGATCACTTTAATAGTTTATTCTTATTAATTAGTATATTTTGATAGTATTTTTATTTTTATTTTTGTTCAGTAAGAAAGAATTAAGTTTGGGCCAATTGGGAGCTCATTTCGAATTTTAGTGGCCCAGCAAGACAAAGGCTCATTCTTCCCAATCTCTTTTAGCCTAAACCTTTTCTCACCCATAAAACCCCTCCTTAATCATAGCCATCGATCTACTTTCATCCAATGGCCAAGGTTCTTTTCCCAAACCATATAAAACCCATATTTTCACAAAACCTAAGAGAGGTCTTCATTGTTCTAACGGCTGCCCACTCCCAAGAAAGATCCGATTCCCCTCTGTATCTCTATCTTCCTCAAAAAGAGGAAAAAATTCCAAAAGCTTCTGCCACCACCCTCTCATTCTCTAAACCCAACAAGACTCAGCCACACACACCCGCAGATACAGTAGAGGGGAAACGGACAAGTAATGGAGGCCACCATTTTTATCTCCGAAATCTTACATTGAAGCTCTGTGCTCGAAGTCGAGGTCGCCAGCAGGTTTTCCGTTCGGGATCACCAGTGCGACGCCGGTCTTAAGTTCGAGTTTCTGTTTCCGTCGGGTTTTTCGGTCCGGGCTTCCACTCATATACGGCTACTGTAATCGAAGAGCTGTCACTCTTTGAGGTCAATTTCTTTCTTTCTCTGATAAGTTTCCTCTCTATTGATCTCCGATGATTATGAATGCCGTGTGATTATTCTGTTGTTTGTCTAAAACTTTCTTAATTTGGTTTATTTATGTTAAAGTTTCTGTTGATGCGTTATTTGGGAGCATACATGAATTAATTAGTTTATGAAAATGTGGCTGCAAATGTTTGGATTTTCATTGATTACGATCTGTTTGGTTAAGCCATGACAAGGTTTGGATTTAAAAGCAAAAGAGAGGTTTTGGTTTCTTGAGACAAATTGTTCGTGGCAGAAAACTCAAAATTAAATGATTCGAGCTTTGGATAATTTTTGTGTTTTTTTTAACCTTGCTTTTGTTAATTCGACTCTTAATAAGAGCATTTTTAAGCCGTAGGTTGATTTGTTTTTTTTAGAAAAATTGAAGTTGGATTTTGGGTTCGGTTAATAATGAGTAGGAACATGCTAGCATGTTTATTCCGTCAACTAATTTGCTTCTTTTCTACAACTTCCATAATCCATGGCCTTACAATAATCTCAAATTAATATATGATAAATACCTCAAACATCGTAGTTTGCTTTAGGCCCAGTTAATAAATCATCGTGACTATGGGTATGGTTCTCGTGGCATAGTCATGATACGTAATCCTCAATTCGAGTGTGCGTTTCACGTGACTCGATCATAACTCCGAATAATAATAAAAATAAGCATGTCATCAATCGCGGGTACATTTCATGTGGCGCGGTTTGCGACGTATACCAAAACGACAAGTGTACGACATCGTGACTTGTTCCACAAATAATTTCATAAATAATTAAAAGCGGTTAAAAAGCTAAAATGCACAATAGATTATAAATATGTATTAATCGGATAATTAGGCCAATTATTAATAGTTGAGCGACCGTGCTAAAATTACGGAATTCGGGAGTGCCTCACACCATCTCCCGGGTTAACAGAATTCCTTACCCGGTCTTCTGTGTTCGCAGACCATAAATAGAGTCAAATTTTCTCGATTTAGGATTTAAAATAAACCGGTGACTTGGGACACCATAAATTATTCCAAGTGGCGACTCTGAATAAATAATTAATCCCATTTCGAATATTGTCACTTTAATTGAAAAAACTTCCCTTATCCCTATCCCCTCGGAAAAAAGGAGGTGTGACAGGCTAAGATACATCGAGTTAGAGTTTGAAGCAATCACTCACTCAATAATTAATCCTAAGGGCTATCTTACTTCAAGCTCAAAATAATCACTCACTCAATTATTAAGCTTAGGCAACACAGCGAGAGTTTGAGGCTCTGTTCTCGCTTAGAACATACCAGAAAGGTTCCATTACTCCAAAATGCAAGATAACTCAGCTCGAAAAACCGCTGTAAAATTAGGTTGCAATAACAAAGTCTTCACAAAAGCACAAACACGTTCGAGCATGAAAATGAGAAAATATTCAAAAGAAGCTCTATTATTAACAAAAGCGGGTATGTACAAAGAGACCGGTCAAAAGTTTGCAAAAGAGAAACTAAGTCCTAACTGCGGCCGGTGTCAATATCTCCTTCGGGAGATGCTTCTTCTTCAGGCTTTTTATCGGACCTGTCCCGACTACCTTCTTCATCATCATCGTCATTGTCAAAAGAGACAAGCTGCCTGGCTTCAGGTTCGAGCGCCTTAGCTTGGGCGATCTCCTCGAAAAGTTCAAAATCTCGAGTGTGGATTTCCTCGAGGGTTTTCCTCCGAGATTGGCACTTTGCCAAGTCAGTAACTCGTTGCTCCCAATCAGAAGCCTCCCTTAGCTGCATTTGAGCAGCCTCGGTATCGGCCCGATACACAGCAATGGACTTGTCCGCCATGACTTTTGACGACTCGATCTCTGCCTTAGCCTCAGCAAGCCCTGTCTCAAGCTCCTCGATCCTCCTGGCCTGGGCCGAAATTTTTTGCTTGACACCCCAAAGTTGAACATCGGCCGATAATAGTTTGGCCAAGATGGTTTCTTTTTCTGCAGCTAGGTTGTCCATAGTCGCCTTCCACCGATCACACTCGGCCTTGATCTGATCGACTTCTCCCCGAAGCAACCCGATCTTCTCAACCTTTTGTTGCAGTTGAGATAACAAAGGGTTAGCTTCCACAGTTGGGTCGAATCCATACTCTAAAAGAACGATGCTCACATGTTTATCCAGTTCGGCCTCTTCTTCATGAGCCTTGGCCAAATCTTCTTGGAGGTCCTTTATAACCTCTTCATTTTGGCCACAAAGAAGCTTCGGAGTATCTCTCTCCCTCGAGACCTTTTGAAGCTCGGCCTCACACTGGCTGAGATCGGCTCGAAACTTGCTAAGGGCCTACACAAAAGGGAAAAAATGCAAGTCGGGTTTAGAAAAGAACGAAGAAACCAAGCGCAGTAAAATCATTACCCGAGAAATGAAATGTTGGGCCTCTTCTAGGAGAATAGAAGTGTCATTAATATCGCAGTCATGGTCCCGAGCAAATCGCTCGGGACGCGTTGATCGACCCTCGGGCTATCAGAATCGGCCCCGTCCGGTGTAGCTGTCATCTGCTCGGAAGGTCTGACGACATTGATGGCTTTCGCGGATCGGACCACGAGTGCCAAAGCTTCTTCCTCTTCTTCTTCTTCTTCATCTCTCAGTCGTTGGACCGAGTTCATCATAAGAGCGATTACCTTTTTCTTCACCCTTCAAGTTTTGGGTTTAGGGTCCTCGGACTGAGAGGCAGTTTTCCATTTTCTATCTTTCCCCGGTTTCGGAACCAGGGACTTGGTTCCTTCCTCATCACTCGAAGGCCTCAAAATAGCATCCTTGGTTACGCCTGCATGAAAGGAAGTCAGTAACGAATGGAGCATAAAACACCTTACGAAAAACATGAGAAATGACCCTTACCATGATTCTTGGCCTCCCATCTACCTTTTGTCAAATCACGTCAAGCGCGTTCGGCATAAGAAGAAGTCGAGGCTAACTTCCGAACTCAATCCTCGAGGTCGGGTACCGTTTGTGGCATTCAAGGGGCAGCTGTATATTGGAGGGAGATATCAGATAGAATCATAGAAAGCTACGAAAAGCAACGCTTTATGAAAATCACTTACGGTCGAAATTCCATTCCTTAGGGAACGGCATCTTCTCTTCCGGGATAAGGTCACGGATCCTCACCCGAATATAATGGCTCATCCAACCCCGATCCTTATCTTCGTCAATGCTCGACATTAAAGCTTTCGATGCCCGACAGTGGAGCTTAATTAGTCCTCGAAAGATTTGAGGCCGATACAATCGTATGATGTGATTTAGGGTGAAATCCAGCTCCCCGACCTTGTTGGAGAATAAGCGAAGTAAGATTACTATGCGCCATAGAGAAGGATGAATTTAACCGAGGGTGACCTGATATCTTCTGCAAAACTCGATGATCACCGGATCGACAGGACCCAATGTGAAGGGGTAAGTGTAAACACTTAAAAACCCCTCTATGTGAGTGATGATGCTCTCTTCGGGAAAAGGAATTTGCAGAACAACCTCGGGACCCCAGTTGCAGTTCTTCCTCACGGCCTCGAGATGGCCCTCTGTTATCGAGCACATATACATCGACATATGTTCACATCGTCCCGGAACCGACGAAGGATTCTCAACCTTAAAATCGTCCTTTAGAATACACGAGCCAGAAACATACTCATGGGGAAGCGTTTCCGTTGGCGCCTTGTCGCCAGACGGCCGGGAATACGAAGCTTTCTCCTTCTGCGGTATGGTTTTTGAAGTTTTTGCCATAAGGTATAAGTAAAAGAAAAGCAAAGTAAGATAAAAGGATTATGGTGTCAAACGCTGATGGAGGTGGCTTTACCAACGGCGAAATGGAGGCGGAAAGAGTAAGAACATTTGGGGTTTTTTTTTAATTAGGGTAACAGATTAAGTTTGATTTAGGACGGGCTATTTATGGGCTAAACAGAGGCGGTTCATTCTCACATAATGGCCGACATCGACTGACACGCATTAAATGCCTCGGTAAGTTGAACCGACGGGACAGCTACCTCGTACGTCATGGTCGGACTCAATACTAATGTCAATATATGTCTAATTATACCGTGGGAAATCATGTCGTTTCTCATCACATCCTTCCCGAGAAACGAGGGGACTGTCTGTATGCGATCGAAACCTATTAAGTCAGTCGTACGGACTGGTCGAGATAACAATACTTCGATCGAAAGGTATCTACGTAAGGTCAGGTCGAGGTCCGAAGAAAGGGCTTCGGGATTCGAGCTTCAAGTCTGATCAAGGATCAGTTCGGTATCATTTTCGGGCCTATGACCAAATCGAACTACGAGGCAAAAGGTTGTCGGAGATGCACAGACCGACCAACACCCACCCCGAATATCAAGACTCTGAGTCAGGATCGAGCTCGAGTCTAGGCCGATGGCTCGACCCGATATCGAGTTCGAGTCGGTATCGAAGCTCACAGACAAGGCCGTTACAGCCGCACTAAGGGAGAGAATCCTGGCGGGAATTAGGAAAAAGACAATACATCATGGGCTCTCCACTACGTATTTTTTATTGTATATAAAGTAGGATCTCTCTACTATAAGGAGGGGATGGATTGTAAGCAGAGCCAGACATTGGAACAAAAGATTTCTTCTCATATTGAAAGATATCCCCTTGTGCTTGCTTCACTTTATCTTATTCGTTCTTCTTGCTCACTATTCTCATTCTCATAGTTAAGAATACACGTATTTTTATTTCTCTATATGATTTGTATCAAATTGTATCACATATCCTTAGAACCATACACAAATTTAACTCTATCCAATTTTTCGGGTAAATAGAAACTAAGCTTAATTTTTCCAGAAAATGTCCAGTAAGTTCTTATTCCTTAATTTGTTAAGTTGAACCATTTTTATTGCTTCTTTATTTAAAACACATCACAATTTAAAAAGCCCTACCACTTGATAAATTGAAGACTTGAATTTCCCATTCAGAGTTCTTCATTTTAATCAATCAACTGCTAAGATTAGAAACTAAAGCTTTATCCGCTTAAGCAGTTACTTTCTCATATATATGAATTGTTTGTATTATATGAAGCTTCAAAGAATGAGATGCCGACAAAAAAATGAATCGATTTGTTATAACAGAGAAATATTTTCAGGCTTGACAATGATGGCTTTCTGGTTATGCACGAATTCTTCGCCAAGGTATTTTATACGTTTGTCATACTCTCTTTCTAATCTCTATATGATTTTGCCTTGGATTTTTCCTTTCGTTGTTTTCATGTTTAAAGTTTGGTTTATTTTTGTTTATATTTTTTACTCTTTCTTTTTAACTCAAAGCAAAATGATATAGAGGGTGTTTGGCTAAGCTTATAAGTTGGTCAAACTAGCTTATAAGTACTTTTCGACTTATCTACATGTTTGGTAAAGTTTAAAGTACTTATAAATCACGTGCTTATAAGTCAAAAATAAGCCAAAGGCTATAAGCTGGGGGGTTTGACCAAGATTTTTACTATTTTATCCTTAAAATATTCTTTTTTTAGAAAAAAAACTCTTACTTTCCTCAAATATTTTGTCCTATTTAGGTTTATTTTTTACTGAGAAACTTTTGTCAATTTAATAATTATTATAACTTATAATTATATGTTTATCATAAAATAAATTATATTTATCATAAAAATTATCTTATCTAAGCATAATTATATTTAAAATAAAATGACAAATAGAATATTTTTTATTTGAATCGATCTGGAATCTAAAATTTTGAAGAAATTACGTCCTTATAAGTGTAAGCAGTTATAAGGTTATTTAGGTCATTATAACAAGAAAAGAGCTTATCAGCATTTTTTTATCAAATACTGCAGCAACTTATTATTAATTTTAACATTTGTATCCAAGCACGTAACTGTTTATTTATTAAATTAGTTTCAACATTTAAAAGTGATCTTCGACACCTAATACTTATCAGCTACTTCATATAAGCTAATCCAAACGGGCTCATCGTGATCAACATTCATCTCGGTTTTTGGAGAATTATTTCATTTCTTATGGTTATTTTGGTGGGATTAAGCCGTGAACAGGGTTTCAAGTAACGGGTGTAGCAATTAAAAAGGAAAGAAAGGACGGAAAAAATGAGAACGAAAGAAAACAAATTGCAGAAGATTCGAGATTGCGAATCACGTATGATCGCATTTCTTCCTCTTTTTTATTTTCTGTTTTGGTATAAAGCAAAGAACAAAAAATTAAAAGTCAAGTAACTTATTATACAAAATTTATATTTATAAAAATAGGGAAGTTAATATTAAAACTTAAGACATTTAAGTATGTCTAATAATTATGTAAAGAGTATAATTTTAAACTTTTGTGTTTGAGCTTTTTCTATTTACTTTTTCTTTGTACAAGTATATCATTTATTTATTTTAATTTTCTCTTTGGAGGTTCACAAGCATATGCATTCACGAGCTATTTAAAACATATACCCACATACATTGCTCTAATACTTAAGGGCAACATCAAATCAGCTAATGCGACTTTCTTCTCGCTTGTCGGAGTCACTTGTTTTCTTGTAGAGACGAGTTCCCTAAATTTGTAGAAAAATGATAACAGTGTTTAGAAGACAGGAAGAATTTGGAGAAAAAGATAGTATTGTTTACCCGAAAAATCGGATAATGTTAAATTTATGTATGGTTCTAAGGATACGTAATACTCTTTGATAAAGATAACAATACAAGTATTTTGATTATGAGAATGAGAATGATAAACAGAAAGAATGAATAAGATGAAGTAAAACAAGCACAAGGAGATATCTTTGTATGAGAAAAGATCTTTTTGTTCCAATCTATTCCGTGTATTCAGTCTCTCCATAGCTTACAAGGATTTCCCTTTTATAGTAGAGGGTCATTAAAAAAAATAATAAAATAAAGCATATAGTTGAGGACCTATGATGATTTGTCTCTTCCTCGATTCCCGCCAAGATTCTCTCTCTTGGTGCGATTGCAACAGCTCTTGTCTGTGAGTTCGATACTGGCTCGAACTCGTTAATGGGTCGAGCCCTTCGGTCTTGGCTCGAGTTCGACCTTCGGGATGGGCGTCGCGCATTTCTGACCTCTAAGCAATGCCTTGCGGATCGATTCGGTCACGGGCTCGATAAGGTTATCGAGCCGACTCCTCGAGCAGCCTCGAGGCTCGTTAGTACTGACTTCAGAGCTCACTCCCAAAATTTCACTCCGACTTCTTACCACTTGAATTCGATCGAATGTGGGAAGGCCGAAATCTATTTCAACCGTATACAGATAGTCCCCCGTTTCTCACGAAGGATGCGGTGAGAATCGATGTGATTTTCGGCGGTTCGATCGGGTTATAAGCTGACGTTTTAACATGGATCGATTATGACGTATGTGATAGCTGTCCCATCGATTTAGCCTTTCAAGGTATTTAATGCTTGTCGGATGGCGGTCGGCCACCTCTAATATTGAACCGTCATGATGCGAGCCTATAAATAACTCTTCCATCTAACATTTACCACTTTTACGCACTCACTCCCCAAAATTTTCTTATCTTTTCTTTCTATCTCGTTGCTTGTAGAGTCATCTACACCAGAGTTTTGGTGTCGTCAATTTTTCACTTTCCTTTGTCTTTCTTCCTCTCATATCAATGGCCAAAACTTCAAAAACTATATCTCAGAAGGATAAAGCTTCTTCTTCACGGTCGTCCGGTGACAAGGTGCCGGTGGAGCCGTCCACCTATGACTACGTTCCCGACCCGTGTACTCTGAAGATCGATTTTAAGGTTGAGAATCCTTCATCTGTCCCGGGTCGATGCGAGCACGTGTTGATGTACATGTGCTCTATAATTGAGGGTCATCTCGAGGCCGTTAGAAAAAACTGCAACTGGAGTTCCGAGGTTGTGTTGCAAATTCCATCCCCCGAAGAGAGTGTCATCACCCATGTGGAGGGGTTTTTAAGTGTTTACACTTATCTCTTCACATTGGGTCCGGTCGACCCGGTAATCATTAATTTTTGCAAAAGATATCGGGTCACCCTCGGTCAAATTCATCCATCTCTATGGCGTATAGTAATCCTACTTCGCTTCTTCTCCATCAAAGTCGGGGGCTGGATTTTTCCCTGAATCACCTCATACGGTTGTATCGGCCTCAAATCTTTCGAGGATTAATCAGACTTCATCGTCGGGCATCGAAGGCTTTGATGTCGAGCATCAACGAAGACAAGGATCGGGGTTGGATGGGGCGTTATATTTGGGTGAGGACCCGTGACCTTATTCCGGAAGAGAAGATGTCGTTCCCCGAGGAATGGAATTTCGACCGTAAGTGGTTCTCATAAGATGTTGCTTTTCGTATCCTTTCCCGATTTTTTTTTATGTCTCTTCCCAATATACAGCTTCCCCTTGAATGCCACAAGCAGTGCCCGACCTCGAGGATTGGTTTCGGAAGTTAGCCTCGACTTCCTCTTATGCCGAACGCGCTTGGCGTGATTTAGCAAAAAGTAGATGGGAGGCCAAGAACCACGGTAAGGTTTTACTTCTCGTTTCCTTCGAAGTGTTCTTTGTGCTCCAATCGTTACCGATTTCCTTTCATGCAGGTGTAACCAAGGACGCCAATTTGAGGCCTTCGAGCGGTGAAGAAGGAACCAAGTCCCTGTCCCGAAACCGGGGAAAGACAAGAAGCGAAAAGCTGCCTCTCGGTCAGAGGGCCCCAAGCCCAAAACTCGAAGGGTGAGGAGGAAGGCAATTTCTCTTCCGATTGACTCGGTGCAACGACTGAGAGAAGAAGAAGAAGAAGAAGAAGAAGAAGGAGGTGCCTCGGCTTTGGTGATCCGATCTGCGAGAGCAATCGAGGTCACCAAAGCTCCTGAGCCATTGGCGTCTGTACCGGTCGGGGTTGGCCCCGGGATCCCGAGTCTTGACGGAACGCCCCGAGTGATTCGCTTGGGGCTATGACAGTAGGTCATTCGCCTTCCCTTCCTACCTTTTCTGAGGAGGCATTAAAGGAAGCTCGAGAATTGAAGACCCCCCAATATGGGCGGAGGCTCTAGTGTAGGGGATCCCTTTCGGGATTGCTTTACTGGAGTCGATGATGCTTCCGATATTGGGGACGCTTCTCTTCTACTAGAAGAGGCCCAACGCTTCATTACTCGTGTAATGATTTTACTATACTTGGCTTCTTTGTTCTTTTCCGAACTTGACTCGTGTTCTTTCCCTATTGTGCGGGCCATTAGTAGGTTTCGAGTCGACCTTAGCCAGTGTGAGGTCGAGCTTCAGAAGGTCTCGGGGGAGAGAGACACCCTGCGACTTCTTTACATCCAAAAGGACGAGGCTATAAAGGACCTCCAAGCAGATTTGGCTAAGGCTCATGAAGAAGAGGTCGAACTTGATAAGCAGGTGAACCTCGTTCTGTTAAAGTATGGGTTTGACTCAACTGTGGAAGTTAACCCTTCGTTGTCTCAGCTTCAGCAAAAGGTTGAAAAGATCGAGTCACTTCGGGAAGAAGTCGATCAAATCAAAGCTGAATGTAATCGGTGGAAGGAGATTATCGACCGCCTGGTTGCGGAAAAAGAGACCATTTTGACCAACTTATTATCGGCCGATGTTCAGCTTCGGAATGTTAAGCAAAAGGGTTCGGCTCAAGATAAGAGGATCGAGGAGCTTGAAGCTCGGCTTGCTGAAGACAAGGCGGACGTTGAGTCGTTGAAATTCTTGGCAGATAAGTCCATTGCTGTGTATCGGGCTGATGCTGAGGCTGCTCAGATGGAGGCACGAGAGGCGGCGGATACTGCTGACACTCGAGCACATTGGATTGCCGAACTTGCTAAATGTAGGTCTCGGAGGGAGACCCTCGAGGAGATACACGCTCCAGGTTTTGACCTTACTGAAGAAATAAAAAAGGCTAAAGAGCTCGAAGCTAAAGCTGAAGCCTTGGCTTCTGATGGCGATGATGATGATGATGACGGTAGCAAGAGCGGATCCGAGGATGGGGAAGAGCCTAACAGAGAAGCAAACACCCCTGAGGATGATCAGGAAGCTTAGTTCATAATTTTTTACGTTTGTAATCAATCATGTAGAAATGTTTGTATATAGACAACTTGGCCGATTTGTGAAGACTTTATATGTGCCTTACAAATGTTTTCACAAGGATCTTAACAATTCAATCAAATTTGGACTTCGTAGTCTCTATGATTGATTGTTCGAAGTGACGTAGCCCTTAGGCTTACTAGTTGAGTCAATGATTCAAACTTAAAGAAATATAATCCATGGGCGTAATGGTCGAGTGAGTGCTTGCTTGAACTCGAAATGAAAGTAGCCCGTAGTCTTTAGTCGTCGAGTGAATGATTCGAACTCGAAGTAATGTAGCATGTGGGCGTAATGGTCGAGTGAGTGCTTGCTCGAACTCAAAATAAAAGTAGCCCGTTGGCTTTAGTCATCGAGTGAATGATTCGAACTCGAAGTAATGCAGCCCGTTGGCGTAATGGTCGAGTGAGTGCTTGCTCGAACTCGAAATAAAAGTAGCCCGTAGGTTTAGTCGTCGAGTGAATGATTCGAACTCGAAGTAATGTAGCCCGTGGGAGTAATGGTTAAGTGAGTGCTTGCTCGAACTCGAAATGGAAGTAGCCCGTAGGCTTTAGTCGTCGAATGAATGATTCGAACTCGAAGTAATGTAGCTCGTGGGTGTAATGGTCGAGTGAGTGCTTGCTCGAACTCGAAATAAAAGTAGCCCGTAGGCTTTAGTCGTCGAATGAATGATTCGAATTCGAAGTAATGTAGCCCGTGGGTGTAATGGTCGAGTGAGTGCTTGCTCGAACTCGAAATGGAAGTAGCCCGTAGGCTTTAGTCGTCGAGTGAATGATTCAAACTCGAAGTAATGTAGCCCGTGGGTGTAATGGTCGAATGAGTGTTTGCTCGAACTCGAAATGGAAGTAGCCCATAGGCTTTAGTCGTCGAGTGAATGATTCGAACTCGAAGTAATGTAGCCCGTGGGCGTAATGGTTGAGTGATTGCTTGCTCGAACTCAAAATGGAAGTAGCCCGTAGGCTTTAGTCGTCGAGTGAATGATTTGAACTCGAAGTAATGTAGCACGTGGGCGTAATGGTCGAGTGAGTGCTTGGTCGAACTCGAAATGGAAGTAGCCCGTAGGCTTTAGTCGTCGAGTGAATGATTCGAACTCGAAGTAATGTAGCCCGTAGGCGTAATGGTCGAGTGAGTGCTTGCTCGAATTCGAAATGAAAGTAGCCCGTAGGCTTTAACTCTGATTGCATAATAAATCTCCAAATAGAGGAATTTTTCTTGGATATAAGTCATTATACATGTGTTCATGTTTCGCATCTGGGTTCGGGCCAACTACATGAGCATGGTTCGTTTTGACCATTTTGGCTCTTACAACTTTTCCTACTGGAACCCCATTGTTACGAAAAAACTTTCTTGTATCAGAACTTGATATATTTGAGGGCTAATTCCCCCCCCCCTCCAGTATTCGAGGTCGATTGTACGGAGGCCTCGGATACTTGTTGTAAGTGCAACACGATCATAGGTTGCCTCATTAAAAACCTTGCCGAAAAACCCATTTGGGATAAAATCGGTCTAAGGGAAAAAGAGTGCAACGCGTGTTTTCAAGCGATGAGTCCATCTTAGCTCTTGTTCGTACTTCTGCAGGGGTCAGTTTTGAAATATAAATGAATATGGAAGGGTCATACCTTAGCAGTAGTATCGTTTTAGATGTAACACATTCCAACTGCTTGATAGTTGTTTGCCGTTTATAATGTCGAGCCTGTACGATCCCTTTCCGACGTTCTTGAGAACCTAATATGGTCCTTCCCAATTTGGTCATAGTTTTTCTTCGTTCGGATTTCGGGTATTGATGGTGACTTTTCTTAACACTAAGTCCCTGGGCTTGAAATGGCGGAGCTTGGTTCTTCGGTTATAATATCTTTCGATTCGCTGCTTTTGGGCGGCCAATCGGACGAGAGCAACTTATCTTCTTTCGTCTGATAATTCGAGGCTGGTATTCATAGCCTCGTTATTTGATTCTTACATCGTGAATCGAAATCTGGTACTGGGTTCACCGACTTCGACTGGTATCAATACTTCGGACCCATATACTAAGGAGAATGAGGTCGACCCCGTACTGGACTTTGACGTTGTTCGATACGCCCAAAGGACTTCGGGCGGAATTTCTCTCCATTTTCCTTTAGCGTCGTTCAACCTCTTATTTAGGTTTTGAATGATAGTTTTGTTCGTTGATTCGGCCTGTCCTTTCCTACTGGGGTGGTATGGTGTTGATAGTATCCTTCTTATTTTGTGATCTTCGAGGAATTTTGTTACTTTGCTGCCAACGAATTATTTTCCATTGTCACATACTATTTCGGCGGGTATCCCGAATCGGCATACGATATGATCCCAAATAAAATCTGTAACTTCTTTCTCTCTTATTTTCTCGAACGCCTGTGCTTCAACCCATTTAGAAAAATAGTCAGTCATAAATAAAATGAATTTGGCTTTACCTGGGGTCGATGGCAGAGGGCCGACGATATCCATTCACCATTTCATGAATGGCCATGGGGATAGGACTAAGTGAAGTTGCTCTCCGGGTTAATGGATCATTGGCGCAAACCTTTGA